>OZ007575.1:9687663-9927663 GCA_963931925.1 Onchidella celtica
TGTCATTTATTTCAATTGGCATGGACTGCAAGTTTCTGACAAGGTCATTTTTAATTGCAAACCCAACACCATGCTGTCTCGGTTCGACTGCACCCTTGCCTTTCCAGAAGAAGGTGTATCCACCACTGAGCTCTTTGAGTTGGCCACTATCAGGGAGTCTGGTCTCACTGAGTGCCACTATGTCCAGGTTGTACCTGCTGAGCTCAATGGCAATAAGTGCAGTGCGTCTTTCCGGGTTGTTTGAGTTGTCCTGTAGTGTGCGTATATTCCAGGCTCCTAGCCTGAATAAGCTGAATTTCTTTTTGTTTCGACCGCAAAAAGGGATCCCCACTGGTCGCGGTATACCAGTCAGGGTGATGTGAAGTGGGCTTTCTTTAGGGCACCTTTTCTAGCCCCTTCCTCAGTTGAGGTGAGCAGTGCTATCCTTAAATAAGGCTGCTCAGCTACTGTGGGTGCTGCCTCCCCACGCCTCCACTTCAATCGACGATGAAGCGACCATAGCCCACAGCCACCAACGTGTAGGTCTGTGCTAACAGCTTCCAGTCTATCCAAACCTGCTGCCACCGCACTCGCCCATCGCCGTTGGAATTTTGAGAGGAAAGAAGACGAGACAAAGATGAAAGAAGACGAGGTGAGTGTTAAGACTGGCGCAAAGAATTTGTTTTTAGTGAGAAAGAGCTGCGCAAACATCAGACTCACTCTCTCGCCTGGACACAACTTATCCAAGTGGCAAGACAGGGTCAAGACGACCGGAAATGTATCCAGGTGCAGGAGGATGCCAGAGGGACAGTCATATTGCCTGACCGGCTGCCTGTAGGCTACTCCACAGCCTCGCAGTCCCAACTGACTAGGGTGAAAGACCCAAACCAAAGAACACCAATACTGGTGGATGCTCTATGTCACGATATCCAGGCCAGAGTGACGGTATATTGCCGTCTGCCCTATCAGTCAACCACTGGCCTGCTGCCGCCAGCTTCGAAGCTGCGTCCGGGAAGTTTGCTCAATTCTTCGTCTGTGATTTAGGCAAACAAGCCTATGACCACACCGCTACCGGGGGCCAATGTGAAGGACTCAAATACTGAGGGTCACATTGTGCCCTAGCATGTGGCCGTTGGGTTAGATGAAACCTCCTCCGCCCTGGCCGTTTGCACCGACAGGTGCATGCCCACTGATACCATGCTAGCGTACCAGTTCATGAAACAGGTTGTACTGGATTACATGTTACCAGTAGCAGATTTTTCTGACCTGACCTCAAATTAGCCTATTCACTATTATATTACTACTCAATTTATTAACATCTCTCTCTCTCTCTCTCTCTCTTTTTTTTTTTTTCATCCTCTTTCTTTCCCTCTCTCTCTCTCTCTCTCTTTCTTTTCTCTCTCTCTCTCTCTGTCTTCCTTTTGGCATCCAGTGCGTTAATTTGGAGAAAAATATCAAACACAAAACTTTATCGCCTAAACTTTAATTGGCAGAGGAATTGTCATATCCGTGCCAAAAATGGGATTCGTGGTTTCCAACTGTACACGCTAATCTCATAGCTCCACATAATATCAACAACTTGGGGAAAACACAATACGTGCAGGTGACGAATATCACGAGCCCCGTGACTCTTTGAACTGATCTGTTTTTCTTTGTTGTTTTGTTGTTGTTGTTTTCAAGACCTGAACACTGTCATGCATGAGATTCAAATCACCAATGTATGACAATATTATTATAATTGTTTGTGTGGATTTTTTTCTGTTGCTGTTATTGCGAAGAGATATCAATTTTGTTGTTTTTTTAGCTGATCATGCTTGATTCTGTTGGTCGGGTGTTCTCAAACTGCTTAAAGTCAATGATCCCGTGAGAATTTTTCAACGGTCCTCGATTCTTTTGGATTTCCATTACAAACAAGATCAAATCGACACTTAGTTATTGATCACAGGAGGGCCTTCGATTTCACCCTAGTGAGCGGGGGATCACGTGTTCTATGTCAAACCTCGTTCTTTCGTTGCACTTCGGACAAGTATTGGTGGCGAAATTCCTTCTTGGACTGTTTGTTTGCTGTTCCTTTGTCTTCTTCCTTTTTAACTTGAGCGCTCCTTTTTGACATTACCATCGCTATGTCAATACAAAACATTTTGAACTACTTTGGCGGAGTCACAGCCAGGTGATCATTATTTATATTTCCTTTCTTTCCTTTGTTTGGTTTTTTTTTTTCAGCAAAGACACCCTTCTGTCTCATTCTTCCCTCTCTCTCTCTCTCTCTCTCTCTCTCTCTCTCTCTCTTTCTCGCTCTCTCTCTCTCTCGCTGTGCCTCTCTCTTTCTTCCCCCTTTTTTTCCTTTCATTCTCTCTCTCACTCCCTTTATATTTCACTTCCAGTTTCCCTCCTTCCTTTCTTCTTGTTCAAACATTGGCCTATTTTGAGAATGCCAGAGACACAATATCTATTGAACGTGAGCTTATGGTAAACCATTATTATTATTTTTGCTGTTGTTGTTTTTATTTTTAATGTGTAAAGATATCGCATTGCAAAGCTTGGAAGTCTACATCTTAATTTGAAGAAGAAATGAAGAATATAACTACATAGACAAAAGCTCTGTTATACTACATGTATCTCATACCGATTACAGCATTCCCGCCGTATCATTCAATAATACCGATAAAGGACAAACACAGATAGGGAACGGGTCTGAATGACACAGTTACTATATTTAGATTTACGTCATGGGATATTCGAACTGTTCAACGCGGCGGTTAAGTACAGTTATGGACTTTGTACACACTTTTCATGTGCAGTTGATCTTTTTGCCTCGAATCGCCCTTACAAAGTCCATAACAACTGTGCTTAACCACCGCGCTGAACAGTTCGAAATGTCCCATGACGTCATTGGTAAATTTAAATATAGTAACTGTGTCTTTAAATCTGTGTGATCAGATTTCTTCCAGAGATAAGATAAGATAAGATAAGATAAGATGAGATAAGATAAGATCATACAGAATCACTTTGTTCTCCCACGAGGGAAATTCTCTTTCCTTATTTTTTTTAAGAGTACATAATATAAAATTGCAGTGCGATATACATATACGGCTCATCACAAAACATATATCATAACTCAGTAAACTCAATAACAGGTAGGCCCTATACATGAAGTTACTTGGTAAGGAACCTTAATGAAATATGGCACACATCTACTTGTTGTTGCTATTGCTGTTGTTCTCATAGAGCTACTGTTTCTGCCATGTGTTTGCACTGTGAATTTTTGGGGAAAGTACAAGGAGTCACGTTAGGATTAGGATTATGTCTGGCTGATTGGCTTGCTGGCCGCGGTAAACATTTTCGTTGGCGAAATGGCGTCAGTAATGCTTGTGGGAGTTGGCCAGAAATTGGTCATATACAGAGAGAAAGAGAGATGCCTATTGTGAGTATTTTGTCTTTATGGCCCACACATCTTCCACTTCGTTCCAGATACCACATGAAGCCAGTTTCATTAGGGGATGGGACGAAGATTCGAATTCGTCTCTGAATGAAATTTCGTTACGCGCCTCATGCGGAAAATCTAATTATGGATTAGATGCGTTCCTTTCTGATCACCTTAAACGTAAAATAAAAGGCTGTCATTCGTGAATGTGCACCTTCCTTGTAAAATACTGTTTCTTCGGATATTCTTACGTTCTCCTAATAATTTCAATTTGTCTTTCTTGAGATTTCCTTACAAAACCGTCCTCTTCGTTGCGTGAACCAATCAAATAATCAGCCCTTGCACCACTTACTATCATTTTCATATGAAATCAAAGCACAGTTTACACAAAAATTTACATTTGAAATGACATCATTGGTTGTTTGTGATTGAAACCTATGTTTGAACTTGCCTGCTCGGGGATTAGTAATAATAATAATAATAATATATTGCATTTATATAGCGCCCAACCCCGTCGATGACAAGCTCTGGGCGCTTTAACAAACTCTTACACACACACACACACACGCATACACAAAAGAAATTCAAAAATATTTACTATTGTGGCTGCCGAAAAACACCTAGCCTAGTTTGTCTGAAAGAAATGGGTCTTCAGATGGCGTTTGAAAGAACCAATGTCATTAATTTCCCTGGTTGTCTTTGGAAGAGTGTTCCAGATGGTAGGGCCAAGAAATGAAAAGGACTTTTCTCCTACAGTGGACAGATTCATTTTAGGTACTTTCAATTTTGTAGTGTCAGATGATGATCTTAGTTGACGAGATGGAACATAGTAATCAGTTAAATCAACTAGGTACGATGGAGCAGTATTATTGACACATTTGTGACAAATGGATGACAATTTGTACATTATTCTTTTCTCGACTGGCAGCCAGTGCAAACTCTGCAGAAGTGGCAGTGCTGAATCTCTTTTCTTTTTCTTCAAAACAAGTCTCGCTGCATTGTTTTGAGCAATTTGGAGTTTTCTAATATTTTTTTGTGAAATTCCAGCCAAAAGGGAGTTGCAATAGTCAAGCTTTGAAAGTACAAAAGAATTTACTAAAACAGCCGCAGTTTCAGTTGAAATAAGATGTCTGATTTTACCAATTTTCCAGATTTCCATGTATAGAATACGAATGAGGTGACTAACCTGAGATGACATAGAAAGATTTGAATCAATGTAAACCCCTAGGTTTTTTACTTTTTTTGAAATTTCTATTGAATTAGTGCCAATTATCATCTCCGTTCTGTCCACTTCTTGCAGAACCCGCTCACGGCCTAATAAAATAACCTCAGTTTTATCCTCATTTAGTGCCAGTTTGTTTTGGTTCATCCAGCTTTTAATTTCTGTTATACAGTTTCCAGCCTGCTGCAGAAAGCTGTCAACATCGCATGGCAAGGCAGAACTGTAGAGCTGGGTATCATCAGCATAGAAATGATATTGTAAATTAAATTTCTTTATTTCATGTACAAGTGGAATAGTATAGATAGTAAACAAAATAGGACCAAGCACTGAGCCTTGTGGTACGCCATACTGAAGCGCATAAGAAAAAGATCTTATTTTGTTGGTTACAACAAATTGGTGGCGATTTGACAGGTAAGATTCGACCCATTTAAGGGCGACCCCTCTGATTCCAAACGATGTTTCTAGCCTTCTGAGCAGGATTTCGTGATCGATGGTGTCGAATGCTGCTGATAGATCCAACAAATTTAGCAGAGTAATATTTCCAGAATCTGCCTTTACTAATATGTCATTCATGATTCTTAATAGTGCAGTTTCAGTACTGTGGTTACTTCTGTAAGCAGATTGAAATGGTTCCAACAGGTCATTATTTCTCAAATGACACATTAGTTGTTGTAATATCACCTTTTCAAGGATTTTTGAAAGAAAAGGAAGGTTTGAGACGGGTCTATAATTTTTCAACATGTTTTGATCAAGAGTCGTTTTTTTCAAAAGTGGTGTTACCCAGGCTGTTTTAAAATAATCAGGGACAGACCCACTTAAAATAGAGTTGTTTATTATTTTTGTAATAGTGGGAACCAGTTCATCAATACAAGATCTAACCAAAAATGTAGGAATAGGATCGAGGTCACAACATTTTGATGGCGATGCCATGATGATAGATTTTACAGATTCATTCGACACAACACCAAAAGTGTCAATAGGATTTCCCTGAAACTCATCAAAATGATCAATGGCATCAAAACTGTCAAGATTTTCTCGGATAGTTGTAACTTTTTTATCAAAATAATCAGCAAATACATTGGGCAACAAATTGTTCTCGTAAATTGTGGGTAGAGGTGTTTCCTTTCTTTTCCCTGTGAGTTCATCACAAATACTAAAAAGTTCCTTACAAGATGTAGAATTTTGAAGTCTAGTGACATAGAAGTCTTTTTTTGCAAGTTTAATGACACATTTCCATTTGTTCTTCTGGTGTTTGAAAATGTCCTTGTGGACTGTAAGACCTGTCTTTAACCATTTCCTTTCTGCTTTGCGACATTCTGCTTTGGCTGCTTTGACATCTAGGGTGTACCATGGGTGTAGTAAGCGAGTGGCAGTCTACAGTTTTGGGCCCTCGACGTATGTGTACTTACAATATTATTTTGGACATTTGTCACACTCCGAGCACTTGGGTAGAAAAAGCTTGAAAGAGTTTACGTGTGAAATCAGATATCATAGCCATTATAGCCAAACTCAAAGCAGATAATCGAGTGTGCTAGGAGACTTTGAACACTTTTTTAAAAATAATATTATGTTGGTATTGTCTGTTTGTAACATTTTTGTAACCAACTTTTTAACAAACTGTAAAGTCTGTTGTGGCCAGTTAATGAAACCTAATCCTAATCCTAATCTTAGCCTTGTCCCAAAGACTTAAGAAAAGGCAGATCAAAAAAAAACAAAAACTCTCTGTAGTATTATCATAGATATACACTAGTGAACGAGTATTATGTAACTCAAAGTGGTTACAGAGCTCAAGTTTTGGCTACCCAGTTTTTGAAATCTGATATACAGACTCAAACGATGGTTTAGACTTGCATTTTGCCTGAATGATAAAGAAAACAAAAGTGTATATTATTCCATGGGAATTTTGCAAGTTATGAAATTATTTTCTAAAGAAACCTTTGATATCGGCTATTCTGATGATGATAGGCCAGCGAGTGTCTCAAGAAATAATGCAAACAGTAAACACACGATCATCAATACAAATCTTCTTTTATCCTGTTTTGTTTTCCCAAGCACAAACAATTTTGTAGACCTTATCCATTCAAATCAGAAATTCAGCCTGGTCACAAACTGAACGTAACTGTGCACATGTCCATCAACAGCACAGACATGTCAAATTGGTTAAAACTACAACTTAACTGGTTCAGTCAGTGCTTTGCTGTAATTGACTTTTACAAGTAGTCGGCTCCAGATGCCTGCTTCCTGTAGACCCACTTGATCGTTTGAGTTCAGCTGTACGCTTCTGCGACAGCAGTTTAACCTTCCCACAGACTGTAGATGCTGAATGAATCAAATTTGCTGGAGTATTCTTGAAAATGCAACATTGCTGTCTGTAAAGCAAAGTATACACCTGAGAAACGAAAAAATCAAGTCCTCCATTTCTGAACTCCAAATATAGAGCTAGAACATTAAGGAGCAACAAAGTATTTTACACGGGTTATAAGTGGTATGCTTTTCCTTTAAATTGTCGGTTGCTTCTTTCTCTTTAAATTTAACAGTTCAGCGCCGTTTACTAAGACAGCAGTAACTCAAAAATTCGAAAACGGATTTTTATATATACTACATTCAAAGCCACGTCGAATGATCTTGGTCATAGACTCCTAAGCCCAAAAGTAATCGAGTAGCAAGCTCAAAAATGTGTCATAACTAGACCAGTTGTACTAAAATGAAACAGTTGTTTGCTTCTCTTTAAGAGTAATTTACTCGATTACCACAGTTTCAGGGAACGGTGACGAGTTTCGAGCCCAATTTTCAAGGCTTGAAACTGTTCCTTGGTAAATTAGGTCGCGGAAATAATTTTTTCCTGCAAGACTTTTTTTTTTTTTTCTGATTTGATATTAAAGCGGGTGCGTTTTGTATGGCTGGAAAGTCGAGTCATTCACGTTTAGAGCGCGTACTTTCTGCAAACACCTCGCACGGTTTTGATGTTTGCTTTCCAAAATAAAAGAATACTGCTGGCTGAATACTGTCTCACTGTGTTTTTCTTTGCTTTTATAGCTGAAAACTAAACCTCAGCGATCCTCTTAGGCCTATATGGGAGACGCGTCTTTTTGCTACTCTCAGGAAATGTATAAGGGACATTTACATTTGCAGTGCGTGCGTCTTGTTACATAATCGAAAAGGTGTATTATAGCACTACCTCGTGCACAGAAATGGTTTTCATTTTCTCATTTCTCTTTATCTTAAATTTTTTTTTTTTTTGGTGCCCTTTCTCAGTAATGCCCTTTCTGTTAGCCGTGTTTTAGTGCAATATTAGCCCATGGTTCCGCTGCTCCGAGGGTCCTGCTGTTGCAGTGTTTCCGGGAAACCGACTACTGAGATCGAATACTGGTCCTGTCTCGGTAGGTCTCTCGTACAAGGTGCATGCGAACGAGTGGTACTAGCAGATGATCACCGTTTCGCCTATGACCATTCCGCAGCCTCAGGGCTCCGGATAAGCCCGATCCCAGGTCTGGAGAGACCCGGGGAGAATTTCTTCTCGACCGCCACGTGGTAGCAGCGGGGTAGCCCAAGCTGGGGGCTAGCTAACAGGGACGGGCTGACGGCTGACCTTCCCGAAGCCGTTAAACACTGGGAGCTTTCCGTTACTGTAGGCAGAAGGGGGCAAATTGCCTAGCAGAACGCAGTGGTGGCAGTCCCCGATTGAGGGCCGGGGACTGATCAGATCGATCCTTCGATAAGTCGTGCAGCAAGCACTACATGACAATGACTTAAACGAGACAACGACCGCACGCTGGCGGATGAGAGAGTGAAATTCTGGTCACGACGTGATACGAATCAGTCGGTCAGGCTGTCATCAGCCTCCATTTGTCTGAAAGGGGCTCAAGCAGTAACAAACACCCACTAATCATGATGGTAAAATATGGCAAAAATAAACGTGGGGCTGAGAAACCCAGACATATTCTCCGTAGGGAGGATGGCAGTTACCAGGTCCCCCTGCGCAAGTATGCTACTGGTGACCTGTGTCTAAATGCGAGTGTGAATGAGTGTGCGAAAACCAAGAAGGGGACCCTAGCGGCGAGGGATCCCCCTGCGACACTTAACATGTTGCAGCTCAACGTCTGCGGCCTTCGCCCGAAGGTCTTGGAGCTTACTAAGCTCCTGAAGGCAAAACACATACATGTAGCTCTCATCCAGGAGACTCTACTGAATGGGAGAGGCGCGCACGTCACAGGGTATACCATGTACACCTGCTCGTGTACCAAATGCCGAGGCATTGCCACACTGGTTCGCAATGACATTACGGCGGTGAGGCAGAACGCCCCGACGAGTAACGGTGAAACTGATACCCTCACCCTTACAGTATGGAAGGACGGCGTGTCCTTTACCATCACGAATGTGTATAATCCCCCTAAGGTCCCCTGCGACCTAGGGCTGACAGAGGCTACCTTTAGAAAAACCATCATAGGAGGAGACTTCAACGCACGAAGCCCTGAAATGGGATACACCCCAGAATCCACGAACATCGCAGGAAGAAACGTCGAAGATCTCCTCCTAAGTTCGAACCTGGTCCGGATACAATCAAGCGCCTCCGCGCCTACTTGCTTGCATCGTGCAAACGGCGCGGAGAGTCGGCCAGACATTACGCTTCTATCTGCTGACCTCGTTACCAGACACAGCTACACAGTCCTCGAGGACGTAGGTAGCGACCACCTTCCTCTCCTCGTACAAATCCAGACCAAAACAGCTAAGAAGAAGGAGAAACGTTTAAACTGGAATTACAAGCTAGGTAGATGGGAAGAGTTCAGAGAGACTTTAGGTTTAACTCTGAACGAGGTGGACCCAAACCAGGGTTCTATTGACGAAGCCAACGCCGTACTGACTACGGCCGTGCTCGCAGCTGCTAAGCGGAGTATTCCGCGAGGACTGCAGCCCCTAAATCGCTTGCCCTGGTCAAAGGAACTTGAACAGGCGGTCCGACAGCGTAAGAGGGCGAGAAGAAAAGCAAAAACGAGCACGGCGGCAAGGATCGAGTACAATAGATTGACCGCCAAAGTCAAACTGCTGTCCAGAGACACCAAAAGGGCAAAGTGGTTAAACCTGTGCGAGTCTCTGAACGTGGACCCGAGTGGTGGCCGAGCGTGGACCGTCCTGAATCGCCTTAATCGGGGGCAAAGAGTGAAGAATGTCGCTCCGATACGGGCAAACGGGACGGTCGCGGTGACAGACCATAAGCGTGCAACCATGCTTAACCGACACTTTGCCAGTACAAATAAGAGTGGCAAAGCTACGAATACGGACAAGGGGCTCCGTAAGGTCAGGCGTCAGCTCGAAAAGTCGCAGGTAGACAGCGATTACGATGGCTTTAACAGTTAGTTTACCCTATAGGAACTGGAGAGAGCACTTGGCAAGTGTAAAAATCGTAAAGCGCCAGGCCCGGACAAAATCTCCAACGAGATGTTGCTCCAGATGGGCCACACGGCAAAGAAATGGCTCCTAGCCTTAATAAATAGAACGTGGCATGAAGGCAAACTCCCTATTGACTGGAAAAAGGCAGTGGTGTCAGCTATCCCGAAATCAGGCAAAGATGGTACCGAACCATCACATTATAGGCCAATATCCCTTACCTCTTGCATCTGCAAAGTAGGGGAGAGGATGGTTAACTACCGGCTGACCTGGTATCTAGAAGAGCGCGGTCTTCTAGACAGACACCAGGCGGGCTTCCGTAGTGGCAGGCAGACGATGGACCAGCTTATCCGATTGACCCAAGCGGTCAATAATGGTTTCCATAGGCGGGAGCATACTATCGCCGTATTCGTCGATCTCAAACAAGCGTACGATAAGGTGTGTAAAGGTGGGCTACTCCTTAAATTACTCAAGGCGGAGGTCAAAGGAAACTTATATGCATGGGTAAAAGATTTCCTTCACAACCGAACAGTCCGCACCAGAGTGAACGGACAGACCTCAAGCCAACTCACCATGGAGAATGGCCTACCGCAAGGTTCAGCGTTAAGCTGCACGCTCTTTGCGGCTTACACCAGCGACCTTACCCAACACCTGAGATGCGAAAAAGCGATGTATGCCGACGAATGGTAATCTGGAGGACAGGAAAGCATGTCCAATGGTTACAGCGAGACCTTAACCGGGACCTCGCGACGCTTGCCTGCTACTGCCGATTGTGGAAGATGGAGATAAACGTCGATAAGACCGTTTATCAACTCTTCACCAACGGAAAACACGTCCAGAAAGCCACCATCAATCTTAAGATCAATGGCCAGACACTCAAAAGGGAAAGCGCACCACGATACCTGGGAGTTGAACTTGACAGCAGGCTCAACTTGCAGACGCACGTCAGCAAGCTCGAGACTGAGGCTAGGAGGCGATTGACACTGTTAAAAACGCTCGCCAGTACCAACTGGGGTGCCACTGGGAAGGTTCTCAGACAGCTATATCTAGCCTACGTCCGAGCAGGACTAGAATATAGCCTACCACTGCAACCAATGGCCAGCGACCGAACGCTGTCGGCACTGGACCGAGTTCAGAACAGCGCCTTGAGACTCATAACAGGCTGCCTCAAAACCACTCCTACGAATGCTCTCGAAATCATGACCAATGTGGAACCACTGGCAAACAGAAGGGAAGGAAGCGTACTACAGCAGTACGAGAGGTTAAAAAGGCTCGAGCCGGACTACCCGGCGCGGGAGGCGATCGAAATCGAACCGCCACCGAAAATACTCCAGAAGAAGTCGTTCCTGGGCGAGGCCAAACGGCTAACTGAGGAGTATGGGCTAGAACAAGACAGAATGCCCCTTCGGTTATGGACGAAAGAGCCACCTCACGCCTCCCTGAACCCCCCAGTGGTCAAAACCACGCTTCTAGACACAAACCTGACTAAGGAGGTCAATCCCACGATCCTGAAAACGGCAGCTGGCGAAACTATTGACTCGTACCCAGCACACATGATTAAGGCTTATACTGACGGTTCGGCAGTACAGGCGACTACGAATGCGGGGTACGGGGCAATAATCTACTACCCTGACGGCACCGACACCGATAAGATCTATGGGCCATGCGGGGCGAATGGCTCCAACTTCGACGCTGAGGCGACAGCGATTTGGAGAACACTGACTACGGTTTTCAACGGCTTTGAAAACGGAACAGTATCGCCAGAAGATATTGTTGTGTTCTCAGACTCAAGGGCCACACTGATGGCCGTCCAATCGCTCAACCATAAGCTCGAGGCACACGGCGCAGATAAAATCAGACATATCTGCCACCAGATCATAAGTGGATACGGTGTCGAGGTCCACCTCCAGTGGATCCCCGCGCACATAGGTATCCGGGGCAACGAGGTTGCTGATAGCCTAGCGAAACAGGGTACCAGAGGCGAACAGCCAAAGCACCCAACGTCTTACCCAGCAGCCCGAGCCAGAATCCGCGCTCACGGACGCAGGAAATGGCTATATCAATGGGCAAACTCGGATAAAGGACGTAGGGTGTATCATAATCAAACCAAACCAGACATCAAAGACCCGATTTTGTCACTAGAGCGCAAATACGCGACTATCATACAGCGTATGAGGACGGGACATGTCCAGTTGAACGCACATCTAAATCGTTTCAACCCACTCCGTGAGCCAGTATGCCGGCACTGCGGGTCCCCGCAGGAGACTGTCGAGCACATACTCGCGGAGTGCCAAGGACTGAAACAACTAAGATCCCGCCACCTCCCAGATACCCCGACAGTCTCCAATTGCCTTTATGGGGACGTTAAACAATTAAAGAAAACTGCCATGTTTGCCATTGCCGTCACGAGTGAAAACTCGATCGGCCAGGGATGAGCACTCGAGCCCATGGTTCAGGTTGGTCGAAAACTGTGCACGGTACATTTCTGTTCAGATTCAGCCATCAGTCCTGTCAATGAAGCGAAACCCTTTTTCATATTTTGTCCTACTGCGACATACCCAAATGTGATGTTGTTGATAATCCAGCTTACTGACCATTCTTCTGGCTGAAAATGATGAGCACAAAAAAAGTCCAATCTCCTGGGTCATCAAGATTTCAAGAGATCTTCTGAGTAAGGCTCCCCGT
The DNA here is from genome assembly GCA_963931925.1 of Onchidella celtica. Classification (NCBI taxonomy): domain Eukaryota; kingdom Metazoa; phylum Mollusca; class Gastropoda; order Systellommatophora; family Onchidiidae; genus Onchidella; species Onchidella celtica. The sequence continues at coordinate 9,700,359 of OZ007575.1, forward strand.
TTTTCTTCTGAATACTGTCAACAGATTAGTGCCAGTGATTGTGGGTCGGAATATAAGTCCAAATGTGAAGAGAGAGAGAGAGCGAGACAGGAGGGGGGGGGGGGGAGAGAGAGAGAAAGAGGGAAGAGAGAGAAAGAGAGTTGTATTAGTTAATTCAGTATGTCAAGTATCGCCATGTACTGTTCATGGCCATGTCCCCCTTTTTCTACCTCTTCCGTGGCAAATTCCTCGTCTGGGATAAATAAAGATTCTTACTCCCACTCTGATTCTAACAAGTGTTTCTGCGCTAGGGCGCTCACTGAAAACAATGTCTTTTGCACACACTCGTGTCTTTCTTTGTACATACAATATTCCAACCTTATTGTCTCTCCTCGCTAAATGAGATACAGAGCCAGGACCAGTACATTATAATGTTACTATGGCTCATCATCATTAGAAGTGAGACCGTAGCCAGCTTCCCCGTGGGGTCTCCATCCGTCTTCTGGCCATTCACGATGGACAATGTCTAGGTGAAAGGTAGAATTATCATGGTACTTTTGTTGACTCTTCAAAGATTTCATGACCTTGGTTCTTGTTTGTTCTATTTCCGTTTTCTGAAAAAAAACTGGAGATCTTCAGTATGTAGAAGAGGGATAACAAATAGACATTTTGACACTTGTTGAAAACGATTTGTGACACTTATCTTCTGTTTGCCTTTAATTCCACAGTCTGCAATATAAACTTCCAGCTTCGGACGTGGGTTCAGCTTTGTTCATTCTGAATAACGTACAAGACGTCTTTGTTCATTGACTTTGGTGAAGGGGGGAAGGGGGAAGAGAGAATCAACCCCGTACTTATACAACTCTCTTTCTCTCTCTCTCTCTCTCTCTCTCTCTCTCTCTCTCTCTCTCTCTCTCTCTCTCTCTCTCTCTCTCTCTCTCTCTCTCTCTCTCTCTCTCCCCTTTTCTCTGTCCCTCTCTCTCGTTCCCTCTCTCTTCACGTTTGGACTTATATTCCGACCCACAATCACTGATGCTAATCTGTTGACAGTATTCAGAAGAAAAACCGGGAGTCTTTCTCGGGGGATCTCTTGATGGGGTCATGTCGCCCTGACATCAACCCCATGGCTTTTTGATGCAATTTAATAACCTTTAGAACTTGACTGAAGCAGAGTTTGTTGGCATAAAAATATTTAATTATATCTCATTCGCAGTCTCAGATTAGCTGGGATCGGCATGACCTTTGAACTGGAGCTATTGAAAAATCAAATTGACCTTGATACAATGAAATGTTTACTTTTAGGAATATATGCTAACATACCACAATGGAAAGGCGGGCATCAGTAAGAATGTATACCAAAAACACGTTTGGGCCTGATCGGGCATCAATAAGAAACTTTATTAAAAACACGTTTGGGTCTAATACTGCATCGCAATTTTGTTGCTGGATAAAGAAAAATAGTTCGACAAATGAAAAAGGGTCGGGAAAAAAATATATGTAAGAGTAACACATCTGAACCTTTATAACAATGCACTGCATTTTGTCGTTGGATGCAGAAAAATACTCAAAGACAGATTTTGACCAAAGTGTTGGAATTTGTCTTAATATCCTCATTGTTTTGGGGCAAATTTCTTTGCTACTATTCTACAAGTTATTTTTTTTTTAATTTTATCTTTTAATACAAATAACATTATCGACAGCCATTCCTAAGAGAGTTGATGTTAATAGAAAAATGGTTAATGCTGCATGAATTCTTCATCTTTTAACATCAACATTATTATTTTTAACAACAATGTCTTAAGCTCCTTGGTGAAAATAGAAAACACGTAAGTGTTTCAAGCATTATTGATCTGGTAGCATAATCAAACTATATTTTTAACAACCATATGCCAATAACTGATTTTTCTTGTATCACTTTGGACTAGAAAATTCAGTACAAATTGGGCACTGGCTTGCAGCATTCTTGATTCTACAGTCAACAGTCAACACCTGACGTTTTGATCATACCAAATCGAGCTCTCTGTAACACGGATTCAATGTTGTCTTTATCTCTGCACCTTTCATGAGCTAAAGGGGGTCAGCTACACTCGGGTTACGCTTCAGTGCAGCAAAATGAGAACATTTGAATGGGGCGGGGTTTGCCTTTGTGTGTTGGACGCTTTCCCGTCGCGCTGCCTCCCTTCAAAAAGACTGCGGGGATTTCAAATACCGCATATTGTCAAATGCCATACAAGGGAAATGCGTTTAATGCTCGCGTGAACATAGGGGCACTTTTTATATCTTTTCTCGTAATGGATTTGTTTGTTTGTTTTTGCTAAGGGGAGACTGGGGAGGGGGCTTACAGCCCCTTTCAACACAATGAGGCTAAATAAGAAAAGAAATTTGAGCCGTCCGAGTTTTTTCTTTTTTAAATGGTAAAACATAATGACTGTGAAGACAGTTATCCAATTCCACGTGTTTAATAGTTAGCACAGGGAAAAGATTTGCCCATAAGTCGAATTAGACTGTAAAATTCGACATTCAAGCGAATCTATTGTTTTGCTTCCTGTCGATTATTTAGAAATACAACAGAAAGCGAGGACGATGCAAATGACATGTGGAATGTCAATGAATATTGATGAAATTAGAAAAATATGTTATCTTGGGTTTCTCTGCAGTTCTTGTTCCAAATAGCCGAAATTCTCGTTAATCTGAATTATTTCTTGATGGACGCCACAAGTCACTTTGGGGTGGCTACCCGGAAGTTACCTTACAGTCAGTGTCTTTCCACGCACACACAAACACATTTACACACACACAGACACCCATCCACACTCTCACGCATATTGGTATGTTTACTTAAAATCCTCCATTCAATCTCCATATTCGCAGATTATTGGTTGCCTTTGCCCAGTGCCCTCCCCTTTTTTACTCTGTCAGTTCGAAAAGACGGACGTCTCCCCAATGCTTGCAGGATCAAAAATACATGTCGCCCACGATTGTGTAGATAACATAATTATTTTTTAAATCCTCCTATAACCATGCCACAATTTCTGAGAACTCCAGACAATCCTTTATGTGGTTGTCATCGTGTTACTCTCAGTTCGCACTGTGCCTAAGGGTGTCATAAATCTAAGTAATGATTATATCATTCTGCTATACAGTTGCAGCAAGTGCCAATAGAAAACGTTTTTCTGTGAATATGTGATTTGATTGGACGATGGCTTCGAAAGTGTCACGACTATTCTGAATGAGGAAACTGAGAAAAGACGTTGGCTCAGAAAAGTGATAGGGTAGGTTGCATGCAGCAGCTTAAAGTTTGAAATAACCTTTATCACCTCCATATAAACATGTCATAGATATCTATATGTTTCTGTTTATTGCAAGATTTACTTAAACACAAATATATGAAAAGTATTCATGATTTTAAAATGGTTATATTTTTTTTCCAATGTCTAAATCGAATTTTATTATAAAAGAACTAAAGGCAACACAATTTAATATTACTACCGACAACGTTAGCAATCTTAAGAGTTTCAAAGATCAAATGATCGTTTTCTGATTTGTTGAAAATATTTCTTAAAATAATCACTTTTTTGTGTGTGTTTCAATCCCAGTTTTTTTGTGGGTTTTTTTGCAAACAGTTATGTGATTTTTACATCGGGCTTGTGTAAATTCAAATGAATTTGTGAAAGTGATAAAAGTTTTGTACCAAAGTACGGAGGTTTTTCCCACATTATTTCAAGTTTTATTCATGTAAATCTTGAACTTGGTTAGTGTAACTTAATACAAATTCCTGGCGAACGTGCTGACCGGCTTCCGCAGTGAGCACAAACCTGGGTCAGTGCTCTCGTAGTGACTTCTCCAGTCTCTCTAAGGCATGAACATTTCAGGTCACAGACTGGTGGAAAAATTTCACTCAGGGCCCAAGCGCAATAACTCAGTCGGTGGTTAGCACATTTTTCATTTCAAAATCATTCTGAATTTTTATTGACAAAAATCTCAAGTATACATACACTGCCGGAATCCTAGACTACATTAAGGACAATAAGACATTTTTAAATCTTAATTATCAGCCTTTAAATTTTGGTTCCTTCAAAAAGAATGGAGATAAGTTCGAAGTTGGGATTCTTTAGGATTCATTTTCGCCCATTGACTGGAGAGGGGAACAGCATTCGTTATGATAATCATTTCTATTCGTTCTAATATAGAAAGTGTCTGTTTTGATTCTTGTCCATTTCTGAAAAAGATATAGACCCATGAGTGACAATATATAGACAGTTCGTGATTAAAGAAGCACCGAACGTCAGTTCTTGGAGACGCGTGGAGAGCGAAATTTGTATTGTGACAGCATCTCCCAGTGTTCATCAAGATAATTCTTCACCATGAATCTGACTGCTGTGATGGGGTCATTTTTTATCGCAGCTGTGATAGCTGTTGTTGCAGGTGAGTGGCTGTACATTGTCCTCCTTAGGTGAAGAAAAAAAAGGGGTCTTCTGCGGGTGATTGTGCTCTAACTAGAGCTGTACGGGCAATGTTAGCTTTACCAGATTATTAAGATACTGCCATGTTATACGTACAGACACAAGTTATTTAAGATGGTTTTGTAGCTCAGTGGTGGCACCTCATAATGAATCGAATAAGGACTTAATTGTCACTGGCGGATCTACTATGAAACTAATGAAGCTCAGATTTCAGGGCCCCCAATCCCCCCTGAGGCCCTGAAGAAACTGATTTTTAATCAGTGAATTTTGGATGTTACCCCATTGTCGTTGGTTGCGAAGGGGACCCATAACAGTTCAAGCTTCAGGGTCCCAAAAATGCAGGTCCGCCACTGCATGAATGTTGTGAACATAGAAACATCCTGTATTCAACAAGCCCCCCTTGTGCCAATATGTCATTGAGCGTGACTGTTGTAAAACAAAGGGCAGCAACCGGTGGTTTTTAGGCCGAGGAATTCGAAGGCTGCCATTCACCGTTGTCTCCTGTAGCCTACGTGTAATTGTAGACCAAAGTAGACTTTGCTCACAAACTTTCTGGCGACCCAAAAATACTATGTCCAATTGCCACTCATAAAAAAAGATACCCAAATATGATTCACCTTTGTACATTCCGTTGCGGCTTTTAGTTTTCAAACCTTGCGAGCAATCACCTGCGACGCGTTGGAAAAACTGTGAAATCGGCCATCCTTTTTATAGCCAATAAACTGTATGGAAATTCAAAACAGGCTATAATGATAAATAGAAATGGTTGGTGACTCACTGAAATATGAAGAAGGCACTTAATGTCGTATTGGATCAGGGTAAAGATAGACAGACTGTCCCGCCAGGTGACATTGTCGCATTCACAGAGCTGACAAAAGGCTGCAATTCGGAAATGTTATCATTCTCTTCTTAAGTACGATCTTCGTGAAAACATCTTCTGAAATCCATTGTAGACCATTTTGGATGCAGAGACTCTTGATGTTTCTAGTTTTCTCGCCTATTCAAATGAATCTTAAATATAAGTTAGAGCAATATTCAAATATTCACAGCTTGTGCAAAATAGCCTAAAGGACGCGGCCTGAAACAATCGTGAATCAACGATGTTATAATGATATACCCAGAAACACTGGTACTTTTGTTTTGTTTGGTTTTTTTTCGTTTCAATGTCCCATATAACGAGATCTCCGACCTGAAATTACAACAAAAGACGTTAATAACCCAATAAGGTATGTTATCAAAGTATGGTGGGAAAGTATAAATAACTTAATGACGGGTTGTCGGTCCAAAAATCCCTTTTTTGGACACAGCGCTTTCGATTATAATCGTATGTATAAATATCATACTGAACAATTTGGACTTCGCCTGCCGCCATGTTCCAACTTGGGTGCACAAATGTGAAATAAACCGAGCCCGCTGTTACCTATTTTCTTACGCATACCGCAAACTAAATATGTGCCTTAAATTATCTTTATTATGTTACTGTCATGCAGGCGTTCATGGAGATTAACAATCTTTTCAGGTACGAATAGACAAGTAAACAAAAAAGTGAATTTGTGTGGGTTGCGTGGCCTTGACTTTGTCGTCATTATTTTACTACGTTACAAATCTTGCAAGAAAAATGGCCATCATCAAAGACGTCCATTAGTATAAACATTATTATGGTGGTAAACAAGTTTGCAGAATAAGAAAAAAGGCGGGGAGTAAAGAGAGAGAGAGAGGGGGAGAGTGGGGGGGGGGGGGGGAGAGACCATTCATTTATGCTCGTTCTTTTAATTCGTAATTCAATCCGGCCGTTCCGAATTATTATGTATAATAATTTCTTTGCTAATTCACAGCCGTTTTACCATTTACGAACATGCTTTCAGAAAGCATGTGTGACGAATGTTAAGGGCTTGTTTTGTGCAATAATTCCAGGGAGAATGATCCGTCACTACTTGCCCGGCTACTGAAGTTGTCTGACCTACGAGCTAATTTGCCCCCTCCCTGTTGATTTGAAAGAGATTTGCATAATTTTGTGTTTCCCTGCGCCAGTTTAGCAAGAAGACATTGATTATAATCTAACAAAAGCTCGTACAGGAGAGTTCCATGGTGTAAGGTAAAAAAAAAATAAACGTCAGCACACGGACAAGGAAAGATAGGTAAGCAGACAGACGAAACGACAGAGAGACCTACAGAGAGGGATATAATGCTTCTCAAAATCTGAAAAAGAAATAGTGAGGATTCCAGTACATCAATTTAAAACACCTTTGTGGAGGCATGGGGAAAGGGGGGGGGGGGGGGGTTCCACATTATGGTTAAGACATCGAGCAATATAATTTTGTCCTTAAAATCTTCAGCAGTAGATTCCAGAAAGGAGACACCATTACATGCCTAGCAAAGGTGCAGCCAGGCCTTCTCCAGAACAGGATCACCTGGTGTGGCGATAAGTGACAGATTAGTGCCACAGATAGTATGTATGAGTAACATTCATAACAATGGCGAATAATGTTAACAACAACAGCTGCTTTAGGCAGCAAGAATTAAAAGTCAGCTTTTTCTTACTAAACGAAAAGAAAAAAAGCTCACGTCTAATTTGTGGTTGTGGTAGCAAACAAAATGATCATGTCTATTATACGCGTACTAATCTTTTCACGGAGTAGCAATACAACTGTACTTTTTAGTATCGCCCAAGACTTGCAAAAATCATACCCAGGGGCAAAAGGGGAGGGGGTGGGGGGTCTAATAGATAAAATGATAAAACTTCTCAACTTTTGTGGTGTTCAAATAATTATCTTCCCATATTTACAATCATATGAATACCAGAGTTATTATAGCAGGCCAAGGAGAGTTTCTAATTCAGTACCAAGGAAAAACATCGGACGTTATCTTAGAAAGCCGAGCTTTGAACAATGTTTTCGGGACATGTTTAATAGGGATACAAATATTTTATCGTCAACTTATTCACGTAATGTCGTTCACTTGCTGACCTTCCTTTTTTTCTCAGTTTTGTTTTGTCTACAATCAAACACAACACAAATGACGTTTTTGAGGGGAAAACCTAGTAGAGCGAAACATCAAGGCAGGGTGGCTTTTATAAGTCCTTGAATCGCTCAATCGAGTACAAAGTTGTTGTTGTTGTTTTTCTAACCCCCCCCCCCTCCCCCCAGCTGACCCCTGGGCTCCATGTGGTACGTCTAGGATTTTCAAGTGGTTCCCGTCGCTGCTTTTTTTTTTTAATTTCCCACAGCACAGCGACGAGTAATAAACCTATCCTACTTGGATAGAGAACGAAAAGAGTTACTAGTCGAAATAGTCATGAGAAAATGTCGCGCGTCGGCATGGTGTCGCCACATACATGACTTTGTTCATCGGTTTTCATTCTCACGTTTTTCCATAGAGAAAAGAATGCCAGAGGCAATGGGTCCCTTTGTATCGCATCAAGACTTGAAGCGAAGTCGAAATATAAAAAGAAAAAGTTGTATCTATTATACCGAAATTTTGATTTGTCTTTCCTTTTTCTTTTGCGTTTGATTGTGTCGATTCTGTATTATTTCTTGCGCCACGTTTTGCTCTTTTTCATACGCACGGCGAATGATCACTATAGTGGAGGCCTGCGACGCCATTTTATCTTGGGCAAAAATGAGCGGGAAGCTGTAAAATATAAAACTTGGCAACGAAACTAAACACTCTTCAGACTTTGCTCAAGTACAACCATAAAACAATTTGCACAGTAAACCCGACATCGAAGAACATTCCAATTTTGCACAAACAAAATGGTGGCCTGTACGTTCAGTTGTGATGGTGACACGTCCCGAATTGGCAGGGCATCGCGTTTCCACTTTCACTTTTTTTTTTTCCTAATCCCGGTCCTCTCCCCCTTTTTCCATTTATTTTTTACTAACTCCATCTTCTCTTCACATCGATCATCATTCAAGTTTCTAAAAGAGGTTATGCGACAATGCAGCGCGAATTTCGCACCCCAGACGTTACTAATAATAATATTGTATAACCTTCAGATTCCATGCACTGATTGCTGTGGATGATAGTTTATCGAACGCAGTCGCCAGAAAGTTTTGTCGACTTGTCTTGTACCTGTTGTAGACGTGAAATTATTAGATGGGGGAGGGGGGGGGGTCGCAGCAAGACTTGAAGTCAAAATCAAAGTCAAAATATGGCGAAAAGAAAAAGAAAAAGCTGTACTACACAGCGAAGCCTCACTTAGAAAATAATACAGAAACAATCGAAGTTTGGGCTGTCTTTCTTTTTCTTTTGAGTTATTTTGTATCGTTTGCTGTATCATTTCGTGCGTGAAACCTTGCTAAATACAACTTCTTCTTTTTGCCATATTCTGATTTCGTGCGAGTTTTAGCGTAGCTTCTCTTCGTCACCACAACAACTCACTGCGTCAAAAACTGCATTCGTGTGGCACACACATCGTGGTATCTCATTCCGTAAAGGATTTCAAGAGCTGGGAATACCAATCTTCAGGTGTTATATCGAAGTAGCTGTATAACAGCCTTCCTGATGTTACTTGTTAGTTCGTCCTGCAGTAAAGCAAACGAAACATGGAGAAAAGTCCTTTTTTCCACTACTAAAATACACTGACTGTACAAAAAAAAAAAAAAAAACTGTACGGTAAACAACCGGCTTTTTCACCAAGGAGTTGCAAACCAAGATCTACGCAGTTTCTAAATAAATAGTTAATGCCCTTTTAACCAAGGGCCATTATCTCAATCAGTATTAGGCACAGTATTTACATGTAACAGGTCCTCTATTCTGGTCTCGCTTAATAAAACGCTGAGCCACATGCACACGCAGCTTGTGGGATGACCTTAACAGCGATGTTTTCGAACTTCAAAAACCTTTATTTTAATTTCACTCTTTGATTGGATGCCCCCTGGAATGGATGCTCGTCGCCGTCGCCCTTCTGCCCCCCCCCCCACCCACCCCCCCCCCTCCCCCCGACATTCTGCATTCCACTGGTTTGAGCGTACCTACGTACGTTTCCCCCGTTTAGGTTTTGTCCTCAGTGTTCAGCAAATCATACCTGACCATACATAAAAGTTGTTACTTTAGTATACACCCTCGAACTTTCTTTCCTCGGGTACTTTCTACCATAAAGCGCCGTATTGTTGATGGCGAGGTCGGACTCCCCTTGGGGAGTTCGATATTCCTTTCTTTCTGATTGAGGTCAACTTCTGAACTTTCCATGCAAGAGCGAACATGGCTGCCGGGGAAGAAGCCATGCGTTCTAATCGTCCCAAACAATGTTTTCTTTTACTTGTCTTTAAAGAAAAGCAAGCTCTGTGTTTCCCCCATCCAACACCTCGAATAGCTGTTTTAATGGTCTTACTGGTCTAACGCTTTCACCACTCAACCACGTCGACCCGATCGCTTTCCGTGATCTTTCCGATTAGCAATGATGCCTGAAGATACTGTGGTGAATGTCACACCTTCATAATACCCCTCTCTCTCTCTCTCTCTCTCTCTCTCTCTCTCTCTCTCTCTCTCTCTCTCTCTCTCTCTCTCTCTCTCTCTCTCTCTGTTTGTCTTTCTCTCTCTATCTCTATATATCTCTCTCTATATCTCTCTCTTTCTCTCTCTCTCTCTCTTTCTCTATCTCTCTCTCTCTCTTTCTCTCTCTCTCTCTCTCTCTCTCTTTAGTTCTAGTTTTTCGCAACGTTCAAAACGGTAGTCAAAACTTCACTGAGAATTCACTGAGGCATAATGGTGGCGGTAAGCACATGCCAAGCGCTTTTGAACACTTGACTTTGGAGCTATTACATTCGCAGATTTCCGAGCTGATAGGGATCTTCTCAAGTAGAAAAGGAAAGTTTTAGATATAATTGTTATTAAAATCTCGGCCCCTTGTGAGAAATGAGTTAAAAAACGTCTTTAGACATTTCAATAAAATTTTTATCAAATGTGCGAACTTAGAAAAAGAAAAGAAAACAAAATTCATCAAGTGCATGTTTACCCTGAAGTCAAGGGCTACATTTTAAACGAAATGAAAAGAAAATGAAAAAAAAAAAAAAGGTGCATTTTCATGATAATTGGCGAGACATGCAGATCTCTTGCGCACCAGGTCACTGCGCACTCTCTTCCGCCAGGGAAAGTATGACAAATTGAACGGACCTGAAATTTTAATGTAGTCTCCCATCATCTTATGTTACGGTCATAACAACACTTTTGAAAGACTTGCTTGAAACTTGAATAAAACTCAATAGGTCGATAGGGTTAAAGTAGTTGACACTTAAGAAAATTAATTATGTAGTTTTTGAAACTATCTTTCCGGCTGTAGCGTTCATTAATTAATGTATTTATTCATCCATTTATCCTGTCGTGAACAAATTGCAGACATTATCTGCTGGTTAGGGAATATGGTTTATGGAGAAGACTATCCAGTTTCTAAAAAAAAATTGTCTAATGTCTACAACTGAAAGGGGGAATGATTGCTTGGCTAGTACTCAATAAATTACGTTAAGACAAAATGCCCCATCGTTCCTAAACAAAGCTGCGTTTGATTAGTGATTCTTTTGAGTACGAAATTACATTAAAACTAATTGATTAATCAAATACGACACCACCCATGCCAGTTAACTAGTTTTGTTGCAAATAGAAGTCATAATTTCTAGTAAACGTTTCCTTCTCATTCATGTTTTACTGCTTGTGTAAAGTTTAGAGATTTGATGCTTTTTTTTTTTTCGTTTTACTTTTTTGTCCTGTTTTATTGTGAATCCGAACTTTAAAAGCTTAGACCAGGCAGTTTTATTTCACATGCCAAATTGTGCAGTGTCTCAGAACAAAGTATCCAAACAGACCAAGAAAGGCGTCAGGTGGCCGTGAAGCTAGGTTTTCATGGAAACATACTTTCTTCTCACCACTTGGTGGATTTTTGCCGTTTACTTGCCGCCATCGTTTCCGTACACATGAAAACCCGGCATGACCTTGCCGATGAGCCATAAAACCAGAACTCAAAGTCCCAGGAGCGAATCCTTCGACGGGCCGAGAGGCCAACCTAACCAGCCAGTGTTCTGTACACCCCGCACTTGTCAGTGGCCGGCGTGATTTTTTTTCCGTACGAGCTTTAGCAAATTCAGGAGCGGGGCAGCAACACACCCCCAAACACAGGACAGCTCCAACACATTCCAGAGATGTTCGGTGACTTTCAGAGTCATATCAGATTGCAGCACCCATGGCAGTGTTCGATAGGACGAGAAATCCCTTAGCCGATGACCTGTGTTTGGGGGTGTGTTGCTGCCCCGCTCCTGAATTTGCTGAAGCTCGCACGGAAAAAAATCACGCCGCTCCCGGCGGCGGGATTAACACACGCCGCTGGTAATTTCACAACATTATCTTGTGTGTTACGCTATCGCAAAAAAGGGGGCATTAATAAATTAAGACGACACATTGAGCCATTGTTGTGGCGTTAGCATACCGGGCATACATGATATAGTTTTCCATTCAAACCACAGGCTTGTGTGCACAAGTGTATTTGGGGAGGAGTCAAAACAAAAGTGGAAAAATGGAAGTGAGGCTTAACTCTTCTGGTGGTCACGTTTATGCCAATTAGGGACCGTTCACATATTATGTCATCACATAAGGGGGGGGAGAGGGGAGGGGGTCTCTTGAATGATGACAAGTGATGACATGGGGGAGGGGGGGGGGGTGTTGAGCCCAAAGATGATGTCATCAATGTGGTTTGGTAAAATTGAAAAAGAAGAACAAATATATAGATTAAATTCATATTTTTATAATTTAATACCTACCAATAAAATAACTAATTAATTAATCAGCCAATACCTTGAATGACCGCTATTACTACTCAATATAGGCAGTGGAAAGATCTTGTCAGTTTGCTAACAGGCAGCTTCTCTGTAGGCTTTTTGTGAGTTGAGATGGTATTAAATGGTTGAATCAGCCTGTCGGGGGCACTTTGTAAAGCGCTTAAAGCATTAGTGGATATTGAGCGCTATATAAAAGCTCTTATTGATTTAATTTTATTTATAATCTGTTAGTTTGAATTAAAATAAATAGCAAACAGCACTATACAGGTATTTTTAGTATTTATTTGTCAAGTTTTGATTACGTCATCAAACGGGGGGGGGGGGGGGGTTATAGCCATTTGATGACATGTGTTGATAAGGGGGAGGGAGGGGGGGTCAAAATTAGTCAATTTTTGATGACATAATATGTGAACGGTCCCTTACCGATGTGTACGTGCACAAGAATGCTAGGCGATTTTGTTTCGGGAAGAAAAAAAAATCGTCTTTCTATTAATTAATAAATGTTGCTGTAGTTAGTCTTTATCATAGAGCTATTAATAACACCTCCATATGATATTAGTATCTCCATGGTCTTTATTCATCTCCCCCACTATTTTCTTCCTTTATGGGCAAACGTGGAAAAATTCATGGCACACAAAGAGTTAAGCTGCTGGCAGAGATTTGGGGACACAGTGGCATTAAGCATTGCCTTTCCTCCCCCGGGCTTCTCACGGATTTCAGCTATTGTGAAATGAAAATTTGAGAAAGGGGATAATAACCGGCTAATAAAATAACCTTTCTATTTGAAATACGGATCTTCTCTGCGTGTGATTGCAGTCTTTCAGTGATTTGAAAATGGCTTTTGCAAGCATCCCAGAACCTGTAGGACATGTTTTGGAAGAGGCCAACAATGTGATAATTGTCTCAATAGTTATCTCAACGTGACATCACGGCATCTATCTTTTTTTCTGCCCTTTTTCATTGAAAATGAATGAATGAATGAACGAAAGATGAATTTGAGGGAGAGAGATAATCTCATAGTGTAAACATGCTCATTGCCAAGTGTTTCCAACATGGGGTAAATTTTGCGTGCATGTATGTGTGTGGGGGGGGGGGGGGGGGGAATTTACTGACTCCGGTTTTGTAAATAGTATTCTTTTTTTCCTTTTTAAATTATATTTGTTGTTTTTTTTGTAATCTGAAGTTCACAATTTTGTTGATAAATAAGTGAAATAATATAACTTTGCGCTATTATTACTGTTATCGCTATTTGAACATAAAATAATGATGTTAAAAGTAATATTTTAAAATTTCCCATTCGTCGGTTGCTTTCTTGTGTTCGAAATGTAAGCTCAAATTACTACTCAAACCAGGGTGGGGCTAAATCCATTTTCAAAAAGTTGTCAGGGATTAAAGCGGACGAAATTGGTGAGGAACCTCTGCCCTGCGTGTTTCCTCTTTCAGGCACAGAAATTATTATTGTGATTATTATTATCAATATTATTATTATTATTATCAAAGTAAAAGTAGTAGTAGAGTAGCAGTAGTAGTAGTAATAATAATAATAATAATAAGATAAGATAAGATAAGATAAGATATGACTTTATTATCCTGTTTCCAGGAAATTTGTTGTCACAGCATCAGTAACAGTACAACAGCAAATACAATATCTAAGACGTCTTTAACGCATAAAGTAGTAGACAGTAGTAGTAGTAGTAGTAGTAGTAGTAGAAGTAATAGTATTATAAAGCAATGTAAAGTCTTTCTGAAAGTGATAAATTGAAGACTGCACTTTGCAAGGTCCTTAAAGTCTAACAACTGATCATTCAAACAGGAGGACGTTGTCAGCTTGTCGTTCGTCACAAGTACCGTGCTTCAAATGTCTTCGTTTGTTCTTCTTAAACTCCTGTGGGAGGTGTGGGAGTGGGGGGGGGGGGGGGGGTTAAAATTTCTATCCGCTGTACATTGCTACGTCAATGTATCTGTATTATAAAAAAACTGGCCCGATTTTTAACAAAACCCACCGTCGCTCACACAGCTCGGATTTGGGTGAAATTTTACAGGTGCGTTTCTTTACAATTGCAAATTGTTCTTTTCTAGATTTGGCGATTTGAAATGGTGGGGAAGTTTTTTTTTTTTTTAGTTTTATTTTGTGTCGGTAATTTCGGCCCCTGATCCTTTGTTTTCACGAACGCAAGAGCCCATGACGTGATCACTTTCTGCGGGGTCGTCAAGATTTTCATCAAAAAAAAAAAAGGCAGTGTTTCTCAAAGTGGGGCACACACCCCATCGGTGGGAAGTGGGTAATATTTTGGTAGGGGGTGGGACTTCAAAATGAAGCGTGGGGATTTTTCATTAGAAATCGTAATTGACGTAAGAACCAAGTGAATAAAACTGGAAATAAAGTTTTCATTAAAACTTCTTTTGAATGTATGCATACTGTGCTGGGAATACTTTAAACTTTTTATAAATATGATGGGGCGCTCGTTTGTGGTTGTTGTTGTTGTTGTTGTTGTTGTTGTTGTTGTTGTTGTTGTTGTTGTTGAAAATTGAAGTGGGGCGTGGGACAAATAGGGGTTGGGAACCACTGTGCTAGTGTACATTACGAAATATATCTAACGAAAATAAACATAAATCCATCCAACTTTTCAACTCTCTAAATTCTATAGATGATGTTACACAGCAATCTGGAGATCTATGCTAAGAAGCGTTTTGTGATGACTCCTTTTGATCTTTCACCGTTCATAGAGTGGAGCGAAGGGAAGGGACTTATTGGTAGCCTGGATAAGCGAAGAGATCCAGAAAATTGTGAGATCAAAACAAAGGAAACTGTTTCTATGTATTAAAATACATTTAATAAACATTCTTCTTTCGCTTCTTTATTTATTCTACTAGCCGGGCCGAGCAAGATAAATCTTTGCAAATTCTTCTCCCCAAGCCCAACTGTATTTAGATTATTTTAGGTCACACTAATAAATGCACTTGGGATTTGATGCTCAGACTAATAGAAGTTACGGATACACCACAGTCCCTTGCAGAATACACAGATGTATGTGATAAAGTTGATTCTGGACCTGTAATGTGTAAAGATTTTATCTTTCTTTTTTGCACCCCCCCCCCCCAAAAAAGTAAATAAATAATAATTAAGGCTGAATTTTGCCCAAAAATGTATGTGTCCATGTAATATGTCGTCAAAAACTGAGGCAGAACACCAAGTTTCATCATGTTTGGTCACTTATTCATGTGCTTACATGTTCACTCTGTAGTTCCATTATAGTGCGATATAAAGGCAGTATGAAGTAATGAACTGACACGGAAAATGATGATGTAGATAACCATTCGGGTATAAAGTTAATGAGTGGAATGTGCTATCAGGGGAGAAAACAACATACCGGCCTCAACAATAATGTGAGATACTGACTTTTAAAAAGGATGAACGAAAAAAAAAGGGGAGGGGGGAGGGGGGGGGGATAAATTTCTGTAAAATAATCCTCTTTTTTATCACGTCTACGAAGTTTATTTTCCAGTGCGAAAAGGGAATGTATTTTTGCTGTTTTCTTACTTCATTTACTTCGTATGCATTGAATTGCTGGCAAGTTCTTTCTTCCTAACCCGCTGACATCACCCATATTTTTAGTATCGGTTCTTAGCATCCCTGGAGTTAATCTTTGTCGAGGAACGGTTTAAACGACATTTTACCCTGACAGCAAGGAGAATTGGATTACACTGTGTGCATCTGAGTCATCGATCACTGAGTATGTCAGGAATTGGTGGCGAAGTTTCATATAACAATGACAAAGAAAAGACAGCCTGGGTATTTGTTTTGGCAGGAGAACGACCTGTAAAAACCGATTCGGGAACTTGGCAGTTTTAAAAAAATAATGCTTAAACAGACATGGTCCAGCTTAGCCCCACATACTCCCACATACATTCCAACCCCGTCTAACTACCTACCTAGATCTATTTGCCTTCATGCCTCTATTGTGTCTTTCTGTCTGTCTGTCTGGGAGCTATCCATCTATTAATCTGTATGTTCTTCCACGAGTCTGTGTGGTTGTGGTTTGTCTACACACTATCTGATGTGAACCATATACACCAATGTCCATAAAATAACAAGCTGAGCCTTGAAAAAAGTATTGATTCTTTGAACCAACGATCCATCCAGTCTCATTCCAGCCCGCACCATAAATATCCGGACTCCCTTACCCCTGTCATCTTATTTCTTTAATTCCATGTAAAACACGCTGCATTAATTGTCCAGCATTACGAATCAAGTTCAAGACGTCCGCACCTATTTCTTTTGAGCACGTTCTGGTCTTTGTTGTTTTTTTTTCAGTCCTAAAAGTAAAATAAAAGTGTCATTCAAAAAAATATGTGCAGTTTTACAATGTAATGCTTGAAAGGACTCTTTTGGCAGGCGTCATGCATGGAGTGCATAAAATTTTTAATTCACACAATTGGAATTGACAGGGGAGAAATTATGCCACCTAAAACATTGACACGCAGTTCGTCTAATGTTCACCTCGGTTTGTGTCTTTCTTTCGTGTTTTTTTCTCAGTTAATATTCTGTTCAGTATGTTGGAGAACAAATAGTTATGCTTTGCCAGTATTTTTATGTGGCCAGGTATAATTATAACTGTAATGGCCTACTTCACAAGAATAATACAGTCTTGGAGATAATCACCAGTTCATGATGGCATAACAATTACAGTGGATTGCCCATCCGACACTCTTGGTTCTGTCATGAGCCTACACATGTGGGAAGGATCGGATTTTGCTGGAGAGGAAGAAAAGACCACTTCAAATGCATTTTTTATTCCCTTTAACCATAAGAAAAGATAACAAAAACACCATCAAATTCATAATATCTTTTGCTGAAAAGCGCAATTTGTCCTCTGCAGCCTGATTTTAGCCCAGAGCTACTACATGTGGCAGGGAGTCTTCTATTGGTGTAACAGAATGCCAATACCAGCTGTTTCTTTGTAGGCACACGGGTTTTTTTTTTTTTTTCGCAAGTGCAAACCGTTTGACCTAGAGAGACTCGATGAATGGAGTGCTGTTTACTAACTATGACAAACAGCCGGATGTCTGAAAGCGCATAGGGTTTATGAAATGACAATGTAAGAGGAGCTGTCAGTGCGGTGCTGTCCACCGACAATCGATCCTATATCCTGCTCTATTATAATTTATATCTCAGGTTTTGGTGACATCAAAGACTAATCTCTCTGTGTCTTCCATTTTTGAAATGATGTTCAGAATTGTTTGCGTGATTTGAAATGAGCGTCAATAGGCAAACACTCTGACAGAGAGGCCCAATATAAACTCTTTTCGTAGGCTTTCCCTAAGACTTAACAATAGAGTTGACAGCCCAGCACTATGGAATGAGGGATTATGTTCATTTTGATGTTCATTTATTAACAGGATCCTCTTCTTTCTGACTGTTGCAACATTATTTTGGTCAGTCATGAATTCAAGTAATCCTACAACAGCACAATGTTCCCATCACTCCGTCTAACGAGTCAACGCCCAACAATACGGAGTTGGGTGTTCTGCAACATGTTGAAATTTGCTCATGTCTTTCTGTACAACAATATTCCCAACGTTCTACTCATCGATCAGGGCCTCACACTACTGAGCAAGGATGGTTGTTCAATACAATACGTGATCTAATCATGTTTTTGCACCATATTCCCAAAGACTGTGATAATTGATTGAACCGAGTTCAGATGTATGCAGTAAAGATTTGTGTTTGTGCAGTTTGCATGTTGAGCACTTTGGCCACAAAGTGGTTATTTTCAAGTATGCCTTGGAACTAACGCCAGCATTAT
Source organism: Onchidella celtica (assembly GCA_963931925.1). Classification (NCBI taxonomy): domain Eukaryota; kingdom Metazoa; phylum Mollusca; class Gastropoda; order Systellommatophora; family Onchidiidae; genus Onchidella; species Onchidella celtica. The sequence continues at coordinate 9,718,374 of OZ007575.1, forward strand.
TTTCAAGGCATGTTTCATTGACCAATCAGAAGCTGTTTCAGTATTAAGGTAGGCGACGTTTATGCATCCTATTCCGATTTTATATCAAACTTGGAAAAATATAAATCTGAAACCTGGAGTTAGTTTCAAGGTATGCCTTGTAAATACATGCATCATCCCCTGCGGCCGGGTAACTTCATCAAATTTTAATGGTAGGGGAAACTTCAGGAGTTTGATTGCAGAACTCAACAAATCCAGAAACAATAAAACTCAATAATTTCATGTCTAATAATTTGAAAATAAAAATCCAGTATCTCATAATTCCCATATATACATATCCCTTAGCAAGGGCCAACATATTCGCTTTGATCTTGAAGTAGTTGGAAACTAAACATTTTGTTATTGTTTTTAATAGAGTGTAACAAATCCCAGACTGGGCGATGTACTTATTATGACAGGACAACAATCACGAACGAACAAGTATAACACTTAACAGAGCAACCAAACAGACTCACACATTTATTATATATAAAAATAAGATATCTGTGCAATTACATACATTGCAGTACTCAATTCAAATACCATTCAATGGTCAGTATTCCCCACATTCATTCTTCTCTGGGTCCACAACCCGATAGTTACTTTCTAACTATGCTCTGGCCTCAGCCTCACATCCATATATATATTACTTGCTGGAGTCTCTTATTGGCTCCTGCTCAACCTAATCTCCGTATCTCAATCTCCCCTGGATGTCTTAATAGCACATTAATATATCAATAGCACATTAGTATCTCACTAGCACATTAGTATCTCAATAGCACAGTAACATCTTAATGCAACAAGGACAATAACAACGTCCCTGTCTGTGGCCAGACTGCCACGACTCATGTGCTCCCGCTGTCCTGCGCGACAGCTTCACTCAGGCAGGCCTGTGGGTAGCCTTCGGCCCAACCCCGGCACAAGTCCGCTCACCGCGGGTGGCTTCTCTGCCCGACCCCGGCACCTATAAGAATAACATTACATTTCTATAACACCATACAATTACTATCCACTTCACCACTCATTACGAACTATCAAGCGTACACACAATAGTCCACCTTTCACTCACCACACCTCTTACGGTAACACACCTCTACCGTACCACACAGCACTCAGACTCGCTACGAATCCATGATCCGAACTTACATCTATCGCTCATTGCGCACAGCTCTATACACAGCAATCACTGACTTTCACAGTCCTCACATATAACTTATTTACATCATGGTCATAGGAGAATATAGTACATCAATCATCATAATTATAAATCATAGTTCAACCTACCAGTCATCACTGGAAAACACACAATCTCCCGACTGCTTTCCCACGTCTGTCCCCTTGGACCTCTTAACTTGCAGTGATCTGACTATTCAGATTTTGCCTCTACTACGCCTCAACTTCACTCACAACATGCACGCTTTAATTCCCTTCCCCGCACTCACTGACCCCCGCTCACTCGCTCGTGACATAGAGATTAACCAGATTGCTTTTATCTGTATTAAAAAAAAAAAAAAAAGAAACAAAAACAAAAACGCATACAGCGCGGGTTTTCATTCATCACCTGCGCCTGTCACTTGTCCAGGGTTGCCAACTTAGCGACTTTATAGCTAGATCTGGATCTTTTTGAAATTTTCTAGCGACATTTTGGTCGCAAATCTGGAGAGTTTCATTGAAATCTAGCCCCAAATCTGGATACTTTTGGACTTTTTTCATGTCGAGCCTTAATAATAATATACCGGTATATACACTGGTCAACGAATTTTGAAAATTTGTCTGCTTCAGAAATGAACGTGATGACCAGTGTAATCATAACAAAAAAGTCACGGAAATTGTAAATAGCAATAAGGATTACTTAATAAAATTTCATTTATTTATTATACGAAACGGGTCAGGCTTAAAAACCTCTCTTTACGACGAAGTTTCACAAAGTTGGTTGTTGCCAGTACGTTAAAGTTACAAAAATTGTTTAGTATAATATTTTGTATAATGCATTTTAATTGGTCATCAGTTGGCATGTTCATGGAAATATTTATTTGCATCAAATTACTGCTGTGGGGGGATATACAAGCGACTAGCAATAACTAGCGATTTTCCATGTGAGTTTTAGCGACATTTTAGCTACTTTTAGGGATGAGCCTGGCTACATTTAAAAATCTGGGTTGGCAACCCTGCACTTGTCCTAAGAAGAGTGTTTGCCCACAGAGTCTATACTGTACGACACTTTCAAAATTGGAGGGAGGCGGGAACAAATTTTGAAAGGGCTGGCCATTGCAGTTGGGGCTGCACTTTATTTGGGATATGGTTCCAATTCTGAATGTAACTGAAATCAAACAAATCGAAGTCTTGGCTGTTATTGCGCCACTAGGTATCCATATGGCACAGTGTTGAAGTGCCAAATTCAGCAAGACGGAAAAGTTCAGTAAGGCAATACTGAGCCGGATTTTCCATTTGTTAATCAGAATAATTTAAAAACATTTTCTTTATCCAGAAGGATTACCGAATCATGATTACCTCCAAAAAAAGACACTCAAGTCTTTTAACTGGACAAGAGTGAGAAAAGATGTTAAAACTGATTAAACCTGAAAGAAATATATTACGGTGATAATCCCCTATCCCCAATCCTAGACCTTTCATCAAACATGTTCCTAGCCCTTAATCTTATCCGTCAGTCTACCCCTCCACTCAAAATAACAAATTCTCCCCAATTTCAGATGTAACTGCAGTCAAGCAAAGCGAAGACCAGTCTATTTTTACAACTGACTAAACAGCACAATATATGACGTGCCAGATCCAGCATGACGAGACAATCCCAGTCAGTATTGCGCCGGATTTTCCATTTGTTCATCAGAATAATTTATATAAATTCGTTTATCAATATAACTGTAAAAAATATCTAGGTCTGTCACGTTTGCCCTGATATTCGCCTTTACCCTTTCCCGGAACGACAGTGTACCTGTTAAGCATAGGCGTCTCCCCCATTTGCTGAAGTAGAGGGAGATATTAAGTGGGATAATTGCGGTGCGGAATGGAATGAGACTGCCAGTGGGCTGACCAGGTCGTTAGTTCAACGAGTGCGAGATACTATTGCGAATGTTGGCTAGATTACATTGTCTTTCTAGTTAGTCTGGTGACCTGAGTATACATAAAAGAGCACGTCACTGAGCCAGTCTAAGTGGTCCCCAAAAAGATGACCGTGTCCAGTTGCAGCTGATGATTTCATGCAATGCCATACCGAGGGTTTACTTTTAGTTTTAGTCTGAAATAACAATGATGTCTGTTCAGTTTTTTAGGTTGTTTTCATTTTTCTTTGTTAAATTTGGGGTAGAAATAGGTGGGGTAGAAACAGGTGGGGTAGAAATAGGTGGGGAAGACTTCCAAATGCAACTCGTGGCCAGATTTTCTTACAAGGATGAAATATAACATTCCAAACTGCGAGGTATATGCATCCCCTCTGGCCAGTTCGTCCTCTCTAGAGGTACTTTGATAGTTGACGATGAGTCCGAGAATTAACTGTTGGGTATATTAAACAGTGCAATCGGGCAATGCTGGCGTGAGAGGTATTCGGGAGTCTTTCCTCACGAGGCAAATTCGTGTAGGGGTTCGGTATAATTATTCTTTCGCCGTGTCTGGCGCTTTCTATATTATACATGTATAATTATATGAACATTCTGTTAAGTTCTGAATGCCCATCAATGGCGGATTGACAATTGCCAAGTATGCGGAATTTCAAGACTGATCTTTCATGTCATACCAAACCATGGACAATTTAAGGAACTACAAGAATGAAATCAAAATAATTGACTTAACTTACCTTGCGGGACACCAATACCCTTGGAGAGAAGAATGGAAGAAATATTATTTACCAATAGGTTGCAATGGGGTTAGGAGAGTGGAGGGATGGGGAGGAGAGAAATAGCAGGCGGGAAACGGAATAGGGTACAAATTGAAATGTTATCCAGTCCTATCAGGCAATTTGTTTTGAGTTCTTTGTGTAGTATATTTATTCTGATCGTTTCTGAGGAAAGGAAATTTGTATCCCACGTCTTTCCTTCAAGAAAAAGATCTCTATATATGTAGCTCATTGACCATTTCATATTCCAGAATTCAAATGGACATGAAAATTTGAAACCTGGGTTGAAAATGAATATCATTCTAAAGATGCCAGATTTTTCTAGGCAGAGAAGTAATATAATGAAAAGATTGTAAACTAAGGGTGGGCAGCATGAAAAGGCTATGGGTGAGCTCTCATTGTGTCGCTCCATGTGTGGCCATATGCATTAACTTGGTGTAAGTAAATTCGCCCGTTTTGCACCATGGTGCAGGCTTAGTAGTGCATACGGCCACCTAGGTGTAAACTCAAATTTAGTCGGTATGCGTGAACTAAAGTTACACCTTCCTGCACATCAATTGCCGCCTACCGCTGTAACAAAATTTGACATTGCGCATGCACAGAATTTGTTTAGGCCGATCTCTGCTACGAGAGAGCAACGCTGATCAAAACAAAACTAAGAGATCGAGGGTGAGTAGAAATCCAATTTTTTCCTTGGTCCATGAAGTCGCGGATTGGAATAAAATATCAGTTACCTCCTTTCTTTCTGTCTAGTGGACGCCTCTTTCCCAAGCTTGTTACGCACTGTGTAGCTGAGTTAGTCGTCCTCAGAAAAAGTGTAAAGTTACGAACCCTTTGCATGTGGGTGTAGGCCTACGCAAAGTCCATGCATACCGGATAGCGGTTTGCATCGACGCGTAAGGCCTACGCCACCGTGTAACCAGTTACGCACAGTTCATGCATACGGAGGCACTATGCACCCGTCAGTACTCTACATGCAAAATGCTAAAAGCTAACTCCAATTAGTGTCACTTGTCATCTTTGATGTTTGAAAGGTAACAACCAGTTAAGATATAATTTGTATGGACTCTTTTGATTTCTGATTATATAAATTTATCATTTTTTATGGCTTATATTAGTTTTGTTTAAGTCACCTGAATCACTCAGTAGTTTTCAATGGTATTGAGAGATGGAAGTGTATATTTAGGCCGAATACGGCCTATACAACCTGGTGCTGTGCTATTTGGGCCGAAGGTATTTTAGGCAAGGGAGTGCCAATTGTCACCGCGTAATACGGTGTCCATTGTCGATTTAAGTGTGCATTGGAATGTTCAGATGGACCTGGGGGCATGAGGGTCTAGTCAGTTTGTATCAATGGGTGGTAGTCAGATTGACTCATCAGACGAAAATGGGCTGGGGTAGCCATTGGCGATCGATGAACCGTCAATGGCCACCGCAAAATGCGGTGCAATTGACGCTACCGGTAATTGACGCTACCTTTAGGAAATACTGTACGGACACAAATTCTGTGTTTCAAAAAAAAAAAAAAAAACACGCCAGAACAGTGCAAACTGCAAACTCGCATTATCGGCCCAAATAACCCGGAACGGGGGTTTTGCGCTATTTAGGCCGTATTCGACCCAAATATACCTAGCCATTGAGAGATACCGCTTGCAAAGAGAATAGCTGTCTATTTACACTTTGCCGAAGAACGCCTTCTATTATATCGAAGATCAGTATCTGATGGTCAAGAAAGTTGGACAGTATTTATTTATCTTATTCAGAAATTGAATGAATTTGCTGTCAGGCCAGTGCAATGATGTGATGGCAAAGATACTATACACTTAGATGAGACAGCTAGCGCGTTTGGCGTGCACAGATTTTGTACCGGCACTGAGAGGTGAATGCGCGGAAGTGATGAACACTGTCGTATTTTACAAACACAAAAAGGGGAAATACTGAATTTTATTCACTGTTCAGCTATTGTTGTAGGCCTAAATTGAAGTCACTTATTTTGCAATTATAATTTGAAACGCTGTAGGAAAATTTTGTTGTTGTTTTTTCAGTCGTAGTAGCACTGTAAAAATTCCGCATCATTACTTCATCTTTTTATGAAGATTTTTTTCCTGCAATGCGCCAATGGGTCCAGTCCCTCGATCAGCGTGCAAACTGCGTGCATGATATTTCAGAGGCGCAGAGAAAGTGTCTCATCTTACTGTGCACAGTACCTTTGGCGATAGCACCCAAGTCCTCCTACTTACCAGGCCTGGTAAAAAAAAAACAGCCTGTCTTTTATCTTAGAGATCCTGCTATTCACGAATTCTTGAATCACGCTCAGCAAACACTGCTCCATTACCACTGGACTGCAGACAAAAGGTTTGGTGTATGTTTCGGCGGCTTGTAAAAAATCTTAATGTACAGGAGTTCAGAAACAGATCATGCTGTAAGGACTATCTCCCGTGTCATCAGAAAAGAAATATAAGTCGCGCTCTGTAAGGACAGTGTACTCTCACAGTTCAAACAAAACTGGATGTTAGCATTAAATTCTGCCATATTAGGAACAATACTGCATACGCCAGAGAAGAAGAAAAAAAAAAAAAACCTATCGTTGCCCTTTGCTTTATTGTTTGCTCAGTTTTCATTTTTGTAATGACCAAAATGTTTCTACTATCAGTCGTACAAAAAATAAGTATAGCTCATAAAGAAAGATACAGCATATTTCAAATTAAAGTATGATGTTGAAGATTGCGTTATTCTCCAGATTGTCTTATATGTACCACAGCAGAATTATACCATGTACATGGTATGTATTTAGAACTGGCTTAAACAGTTCTCAGTCCACACAAGCCATGACACAGGGGGTTAAAAAGGGAAGAGCATAAAACAAAATTAAATAATAAATGTACACTGGCCAAACAGCCTGTCTGTGGAAGCAAACATGTACAGGGCATGTCTACAGTGTCTGACAATGCTAACATGTACTTCTTAACTTTCCTACCTTTCTCGCAAAGAATTTTTTGTTCCCATGAGTATCTCTTTCCACCGCTTCGTGACAGGCTTAAGCTTATATAAAGGAGGTCGCAGCTGGAATTTTTTTGATTATTATTACAAAATTGTCTATTTGACGTGGCGCTTTGAAGTCAAAATAATGGTGGTTTGGGCGAGGAGGTGGGGGGGGGGGAGGGGGGGAGGGGGCACGGTATGTTTTTGTGCATTTCAAAAAACTTGAAAGTCACCAAGAATAAATAATGTGCAGAAAAAAAAGTGACTTAAGAGGAGTGCCTTAAGGCCTCATTGTTCGAGTCAGCATATTTGATTTCACCTTTCATTTTTCATTTCTTTGCAAAATCAAATCATCGGCCAATTATTTTAATAATTAATGCCGTTATTGTACAGATGGGAACTAAATTAATTCTGTTTACTCTCGAGGACATCGAGTCTACGTGAGGATGAAAACCGGCTGTCTACCATTATTAGCAAAGTAACAGGATGTTCGTTCAGTGAATTAAGCAAATAGATCTAACTACTCTTTTGCAAACTTACCGACCTGATGCTGAGAGTATTTGAGAATGTTAAACATGAGAAGAATTAGGTATAACAAAATCCCGCCATACATGGGATTTTTTGGGGCACCGTCCATTGTTATCTTATCAGCAGGGGTACCAGGTTCAGACAGTGTACAGACTTCCCCGGAGACACCCATTGGTTTGTTGCGACAGAATAGACCAGTGGTTCTCAACCTTTTACAGGAAATCGCCCCCGTAGGCTTCAAATTTTCTTTCTTAGCACCCTCCCCCCCCCCCCCCCCACCAAACCCCCTTTTTTTTCTCCCCGCCCCCTAAAAAAAAAATCACTTCTCAAACCCAATTGATACATTTCACAAGAAAAAAAGACTACACACAAAATACGAGCGTATGACATTAAGTTTTTCGAAGCCTTATCAATGACAATAGGGGTGTTGATTATTCATTATAATACACAAAACATTCTTTATCAAATGCAGTAAAAAAAAAAAAAAAAACTTTCTATTCATAAAACCCATCTACTCGTGCTGAACAAGACAGTGGGTGGCCCATTCCTTCCTGCCACCCCCACCACCCCCCACCCCCTAGTATTTTGTCCTCAAATCGTCCTACATTCATGACAGTTTTCGACACCGTATCGCCCTCCTTCATCGTTTTCGCTCCCCCACCCCCACCCCCAATTTCCCCGAAATCAAAATCGCCCACGTTGACAACTAATGGAATAGATTTATGATCTTCTTCAAGTGCGAATGTTTTTGGGGGCGTGTTCCTGTTTACTTCTCACAGAGTCCACAGGGGAAAGTAGTTGGATAAAAATGTATCCGAGAAAATGATGGACTAGTTTTGAACAAAGTACGCTCAGACTTCAGGCATATGCAATAACAGGCTGGCTTGGGCATGACGAAATATCATAAAAACCACAGAAAAACTGTGGGATCGCAGCAGGGCTATAAGCAATGTCAAAATTGGGCAAATAAAAAAAGATGTATGTAGCGAAACCCTGCTTGAGAAATAAAAGCCAAACGATACAAAGCAAACTAAAGAGAAGACAGAAAATACACTAAATTTTCGGGTTTCGCATTCGGTTGTTTTGGGTTTTTTTTTTCTCACTTGAAAAAGGCGAAAGCCGAAAATTTTGTGTACTTTCTGTCTTTTCTTTAATTTGCTTTGTATCGTTTGGGTTCTCTTTCTCACGCAGGGTTTCCCTACATACAGCTTGTTCTTTTTGCCCAATTTTGGCATGGCTTGGGCATGGCAGAGGGAATCAAACACATTGATATTTTGCATGCTTCCTGTAGATTAAACCTACGGTAACTGAAAACAGCGGGCAAGTCATGGAGTTTCTGAAGAAAGAGTTTGAACGTTTACTTACTCGTATTTGACCTGCTTGCGTACGACAATCTGAAACATTTAGTTTTTTGGGTGTTTTTTTTTTTTTAATTTCTTTGCATGGTCTCTTGTGGACCATGTCTTTGAAGAAAATTGCCACACTACATGAGGTCCTAGTGCTGTTGGCCCCCGGCTGCCACACTAGATAATGTATGCGTCCATTTAAATTGTTCAGACACGACATCTCGACATAAAAATGTGCTTTCTGAAATTGTAACAAAACGACCGAAGTGAAACATTACTGTCTACATCCTGGAGAAGTTTTAAATTGACACAGAGTATCAAAGAGTGACAATTTAAATGTATACACTGTACAGACGGTATGTTTTGTGTGCTTTAACATACAACTGCCTCTCAGCATGAGAATTTCATCGCTGAAAATAATTAATTTTCCGTGACCCCCCCCCCCTCCCCCCAACAGCTTTCAACTGTCTGGTTGAAAACATAGACAAAAACGTAAAATGCAAGAATCTTTGCCTTCCGCTGACGCCTAAACGCTCAGTACACCAATTCGTCTCCTTAGAATGACAAGGACTTAAATTGATGATTGAAGTTTTCATGTGCTCATAGATTTTAGAGATACGACTTTTTTTCCTTATCAGTAATGCTTACAAATTACAGGCTGATTCTGCTTGATACTTTGACACACAATGATGAAGGCCTGTAGAAGTAGTGAGTAACCCAATTCAGCCAAAAAATGGAGATAGAACCTTGTCATTTTAAGGGGCCGATTAGTCTATTCAACATTAAAATTCCTCACTTGTTTCTCACGCATAAGTATGCATACCATGCAAACATTGCTTATAATTAAGTTTTGATTCCGTCTTCTGTATGCTCTGCAGGGGAAGTTGCCATTTTGAGGGTACCACCTGCAACACGTGACCAGTCCGGCCTGTGTGTTCTGCCCGAACTTCTGACAATTGAAATCTTGGAGAGCTCACAGAAAGTCCGAAAGTTGGACCTTACTCGTGATGACGTCCTTCCGCCACACAGGTCGGTACACGTCATCGGTAGTGACAGCCTCATCTTCCAGGAGGAAATACCAAACAATGGCGAGGTGAGAGAAAAGGTTGTAGCTCATTGTTTCTCAAGGTGGGGTCTGGCAATATTTTGGTGGGCCGTGGGACTTGAGAATGGGGCCAGAGAGTATATAATATATAGAGAGGGTTCACTATTGTCGATTTGCACTGCGAGACACGGGAGGCTGTGCGAAACCGCTGTTAGCATGGAGCGGAAAGTAGGTAGGTCGCTGCAGTAAACAATATCCGTTTGTACATTTCCACGGGGCGTAGGAGCTTACAAACGGCTGTAAATAGTTTCAATCATCTAAAAAATATGAACAAACCACAGTAAACAGATATGCACACTATCTTTGGTGAAGAAAGTGTCTTTCAATTCTTCAAATTCTTGTTTACCGCATCGACCTAGTTTCGCGATTTGGCGGAAGTGAACCCTCTCTATACATCTATACTCTCTGATGGGACGTAGGGATTTTCCATAGAAACCTTAGTGGTCTTGTCCACAGGATCCGCTCCGCTCCGCTATTTTATGGAAAATCACGTACGACAAAGTAAAACACCTTGTGCCTCTGTATACTTGTCCACAGCATCCGTTATGCTCCGCTCCTCACCACTATGGAAGCATAGAGTGTTTTTACTTTGTCATACGTCCTTTTCCGTAAAATAGCGGGGCGGAGCGGATGCTGGGGACCAGACCACTTGATTAGGCCCTCACTGAAGAAAGAAACAAGTGAATAAAACTTGAAATATGTTTTCATTAAAACTTCTTTTGAATGTACACATACTGAATATAATTATGAATATTTTTTAATCGTTTTGTATACATTCTATACTCACTTGGTGGACCTCACGGTTCTTTGTTGTTGTTTTTTGTTGTTGTTGTTGTTTTTTTAACTGAAGTGGAATGGGGACTACAGAGATTGAGAAACGCTGCTATGGCGCTTCGTAGAACACATTTTATTTCGTGTTTTTTTTTCACTATTGTTTGTCTCAAAGCGAGCCGATGCCATAAAATAAAGATATTGAGAACCATTCATTCATTCATTCATTCATTCATTCATTCATTCGTCATTCATTTTCCCTTCAATATTCAGCACCTACCAATGATCTTTCGTGAATTTATATCCCTATGTATAGTTTTATAGTTTTTATTCATGCACCCCCCCCCCTCCCCCAAACTATTTATCCATCCATTTATAATCTGATTAATCGGAGTAAATAATGTATGACAGAGCTCATCATAATCATTAGGGAATAATTTGAACGCCTTTAACTTTTTGAATTTGTCAGTTCACTGGTGATAAACCATGACCTCTATTAATTATTTTTTTTGTTTCATCATTAGCATGACGCCATCCAAGCTTACCAAAATCATCGGGAAGGTGCTTCGTTTCTTGTAAAGTGCTCTCGCCTGGACTCACAACACCGTCATCTGACACTGGTAAAATATTCTGTTTTGTGTTCTGAAAATCGGTTTTACACAAAAATGAAGAATAAGAAACTTGATAATGTCTCCGGATAACAACATGTGTCACGTGGGCCTGAAGAAAAATCGATAATGATCGAATTATGCCGAAGGTACCGAGTTCAAATCCCGGTCGGTGCAGGCATGTTGGAATTTTTGGGTTTTTCTCTTATTTTCCTGTCTCTGATCCTATAGTAGGTAGGATCGAGCACTTAGTCTTCTCGGATAAGGACGAAACTTCGGAGGGCCTGTGTGCACGTTGCGCTCGTAATGAGCTTTTGAACGGGATTTTAGTGTAGGATTTTAATGTGTCGTAGTCCCTAGTCGTAGCCCTGATGTCTCAGATGAACCACACACACACGAACAGGATTTTATTATTATATTCAAAGCCTAACATCCATATTTCCGCCTCTGCCTTTTAACGCCTCTGATACATAGATTTTCCCCAAGAATGCTGTTACAACCACGTACGTCCCCCAAGTTTTTTGCGCTAGGGGTACATATTTTGAAGCCTTTTGTGGCGCGAGAGTTAGAGGGCTCCTCGCGAAATACTCCTCACAATAGCCTTAAGTAATTATTCTTTCAGATTTTCTTTTGGTTTTCCCCCTGTCTTTTGGCTGAAAGAGGGGAGGGGGGTTGGATTTAGGGATTCGATAAGATTCAGGGTTGAGGACAAGGACGGGGTAAGGGATAGGTAGGTATTTGTACGCGCCCCTAGCTAGCGCAAAACGCCTGGGGTGCGTACGTGCTCATAACAACAGCTTTTCCCCAAATAACCCCTTCAATCATTGCTCTGTAACATTCTTGTTGCTGATGGCACGCAAGATTTACTGTAGCGTTCGTTTTTCTGTGGTGGTAATTTTAATTCACTTCTTTGACTATGGTCTCGATGGTTCAAATCCTTTACATAACACGTTACACCTTGTTGTGTTTTTACGTACAGATGTTGCTTTACTGGACGTTTTTGGAAACTGAATTACGTTCAACACTAGCAGACATTCATTTTTGTGTTAGACAGATAAGATTATAATCTCTTCGCTGAATTCAATTCTTCGACAACTGGGCTGTGTAGGAATGCCGGCTGTTATACAGGAAAACCCAGCTACTTGCAATGAGTGCATATATTCAGTGTTGTGCACATAATTTTCTCCTAATTCCTCATAACAACATTCCTCTAGCGCTCATACATTGTGACAGGGCCGAGCCACGACATGCACTCGTTTCACCGTTGCTTTATAGATAAGTTTATTTGATCAGTTGTTTGCTTATCTGACAAGCTAATGCTGTTTTTATATCTAGGGAAGAGGGGGCAGTAGGAAAGTGAAAGCACCCTTTCATATTTTGAATTTACATTTAATTTTGCCCGTCGAAATAAAATGGAAAAAAAAAGAAGGAAAATGCTGTATTCGTCATGGCTGTAAATAATTCAAAATAAATTTGCCTGTTTTTTTTTTTTTCTAAGTTTTTAAGCAATCTGTTTGCGATAAATCATATATCCACACCCACATCCACACAGACACACACACACAGACACACTCACACGTTATCGCTGTTTCATTTTTGTATCATACATCAGAAGAACCAGCAAAATGTATCCGTGTTCTATTTGTTTATAATAATTATCGCACGGTTGTTTTGCTTTCATAACGGGAAGGGGCTTCTTTGGGTCGAGACAAAAAAAATAAATGGGGTTCTTTGTCGCGGCGAGGGCTACCCGCACTTCGCAATGAAAACCTCATCAGAACCTAAAGGCAAAGCATTCCACCCGATCGGAATGCTTAGGGAATGTGTGCAGGTGGCATGCAGAAAGGGGGGGGGGCAGAGAGGGCGACGGCCCCAGGCATCCATTTCAGGGGCCACCCAATCAAAGAGTGAAATTAAAATTAAGTTGTTTTTTTTTAATTTGAAATTATTGTTGTACAAGCTGTCCTGCAGTCCCATCTGAAATGAATGTGGAGCCGTGTTTGAATAAGCGAGACCAGAGTAGAGAACCTGTTACATGTAACTTCTACGGTGCGTCTTGACTGCAGTTTGGAAGGGATGTCTCCCCTATGGTGTGCATTGCATTCAGATTACTGCCCTACTTTCGCATTTTCAATCGCAAGTCGTGGAAGGTCATTTTCAAAGCTAAAGTTAATAATAACATATCTGGGGCCTTTTGTGTCACAAGATTGACTAACTAATTTGGCTTTAATCGGCATTGAACTAGAAATGCTGTAGCAAAAACGAAATAGTTCAAGTGTTTTCTGACAGATCTCATTTGGGGCACCGAATTTAATAAATGCAACTGAATTATAGGCCTATTTAATTTGGAAAAAAAAAGGTTATTTCATCTGTTTTTACGAATTTAAAATGTGTTCCTTTCTTATATTTCTCAGTACCATGCCCTAAATTTGAGTCTTGGGGCATAATTATAATTAAGGAGTTGGTCCCAGGCATCACCAAACCTCTGTACGCCATTGCCCATGATATCCCCAGGCGACTTGGGGAAAGCGTCGTCCAAATTCTATAATAATATGCTGGTAAACATTAAACTGTTGCGGCCAAGCATAACTTTCCGGATACCGGCCGTAGCGTGGTAAATTTATTACCGGGCCACAGAAATTTCTATTGTCTTCCCCGCGTGACTGTGATAATACACATTTGGGCCAAGATGTCTGGGATAGATGAGCGAAGCTGCAGCCAAAAAATCAAGCGGGTTGAATATTTGGGCGACCATCTGTTTAGAATAAAGTCCATCGGATTTTTTTGTATACACCCTTGCAGTTCTGCAGTAAGATGCTGTGATGTAGATAAAACTGTCGGTTCGCCCTGTAGGTGTGTAGGGCCCATAAGATCTGACCACGGTTAAAAATAGCACTTGACAAGGGTATAACGAAAACAAAAAATCCTCCTTGAAACCCAATGTTGATGACGTCAATATTGTGCATGTTCTTAACGCCCCCGACCAACGCCTACGTGAATTATACTGATGTTAGAATGTAACGGGACGTATTACATGAAAAGATAAAATTATAGAAAAATGGCTTTGATATAAATAGGCGTCTCCGCACAGGACAGGAGATCCAGGGCAGGCACGCTTGTGTGACGGAGTTGACGGAGGTTTTTTTACACTGTTGATCTCTTGCAGTGTTCCTCTCCCAAGAGTATCTTTACTTCTGCGTGCGATAACTCCGCGGGCTATAAAAGATGGAGAATCGGGAAGTTATGCATGCACTCGTTAAAAGCTTGTCCAGTTTATGCTCAAAACTTAAACCTCTGGACACTGGCTTTTCCTTAGTTAACAGGGGTTTTGTTTTGATTGATGCATGCACAAAGTAATTGCAGCACGCCTTTTTTTTTTTTTTTTTGTAAAATCTCATCTCACACTTTAACCAGAGGGTATGCACTCTTACATCTTGAACAATGCCATTTCACAGGAAGGCTCGGTGTTTGTCGATGGACGGAGGTTTAGACTGGCACCTGTCAGAGACTGGCATCAGAGAGTGGTCGTGCACAAAGATCACGTGACCAGTCCTTATGACATGTTTGAAGTGCTAGAACTGAGACCGGCCACCTGTACGAGAAGGCCAGGTAACTTGTGTGAGATCCCCCCCCCCACACCCCACACCCCGCCTATCTCCAAGTGCTACAATATGGCTCAAGATGACAGATTGGAAAATGGGAAAGAGGGAAAACGTTAATTAATGTATACGTCAGTTGTACCCTATCACGTGCAACGTCACATCAGCAATGAGATCATCCCCAAATTTCAGCACACAAAACAGTCCGTGCACAAAATAATAACGGACTGATGTTCGAACCATGCAACCAACTTGCGGTTAGTATTAGATCTCATTTTGGCTGAAAAGCCAGAATGCCAAATTCGACGTTAAATGTTTGCAGATTTAATAGTGTGAAAAACAGAATAAATCGGAACTGTGAAAAAGTTTGATAAGTGCCACAGCGCATTTTAAACAAGTGTCAAAGTGTGCGATTGCTATACCTCTTCTACATTCTAAAAGATCTCCAGTTTTATCAGAAAATGAAGATAGAACAAACAAGAACTAAAGGAAGGATACGTCCAAATGTTCATTTACGTGTATATTATTTTAATTTGAAGGGAGACCTCAACGTCATATCAGTGGGTTAAATCACACTTAGTGTCATATCAGTGGATTAAATCACACTTAGTGTCATATCAGTTGTCTAAATCACTCTTAGTGTCATGTCAGTGGATAAATCACACTCAGCGTCATATCAGTGGATAAATCACACTTAGTGTCATATCAGTAGAGATATATACACACTTAGTGTCCCAGCAGTGGATAAATCACACTTGTCACACTTAGTGTCATATCAGTGGGTTAAATTACCTTAGTGTCACAACAGTGGGTTAAATCACCTTAGTGTCATAACAGTGGGTTACATCACACTGTCGCTACTACATCGTTCAAGCATGCCATCACCAAATGATACATAAAAATGTATATATTATTCTGTATCAGCTGGCGCTGAGTCGTACACGAGAAAAAGCTCGGCATATGAAGTTTCAGCTGACAGTAGCCATCACAGAGAACGGAGGCAAGCGGTCACCTACTATATTGACGTGCTACCTGTCGTCGATGTCTCGATATGGGAAGAGTAAGTAAATTAATGTCTTTACTTCCTTCTTCTTTTTCAGTTGTCTTTGTAAGTGCCCATTAATTAAAGAATGGTCTAAACCCATGTTAATTGCCTTTGGGAAATGTCGAAATTGGGCAAAAAGAAAAAAGTTGTATGTAACAAAGCCCCGCGTAAGAAATAATACCCAAACGATACAATGCAAACTAAAAGAGAAGACAGAAAATGTTCGATATTTCGGCTATCGCCATTATCAAGAAAAAAAAAAAAAAGAAAAGAAAAAAACAACAACAGAAAAAAAGAAAAATGGAACAGATAAAACAATGGAACAATAAAAGATTTCAATAGGAAATATATAGAATCCAAACAGAATATGTGTACTTAACTGCGAGTTCTTGCTTGGTCAGCAGCATATATATAAGCCTAATCTTTTATCAAGTCTCCATAATTAGGCTCAATAATCAGGCCCTCCCATTAGTAAAAATTTTAATGTCTTAGCTCTTACGATTCGACGTAGGGCATAGTGAAAATTACAGTAATTCAAACACACTATAGTAATTTAATATCCAAGGTCTTCTTAACATTATCTCATGGCGACATCCGTTCCTATTAATTAGTTGATTGAGAATTCGAAGAGGTCTCATGGACCCCTTTCCCCGTACATTTTTGGACTGATGTATAGTTCAATTTTGAAAAGAAAAATCGGGCGGGGGGGGGGGGGGGAGCGGGAGGGGTGACATTAATTAGGAACGTTTCGATAAAAACGGAGATCTGTCTCTGTCTCTGTCTCTGTCTCTGTCCGTCTGTCTGTCTGTCTGTCTGTCTGTCTGTCTGTCTGTCTGTCTGTCTGTCTCTCTCTCTCTCTCTCTCTCTCTCTCTCTCTCTCTCTCTCTCTCTCTCTCTCTCTCTCTCTCTCTCTCTCTCTTTTTCTCTCTAAAACTGATACATAAAGTCTTTTCCCTGACTGTGCTCAGTTAAGCTCAATTGTGATCTTTGGGATTTATAAAGTCAGTGTTGTGGAAAAACCTATCATTGTTCGTTTACTCAAGCTTGCTTTCTTTATTTGTGTCTGTTCATTGAGGGGGGCGGTACGTAAGTGTCCTCTTTCCTCCACCCCCCCCCCACCCAAAAAAAAAACTCAACTTGTTAATGATTTTGTCTTCCCTACAGTAACCTGCGTGACGTGGGAAGAGATGAAGATCAGGCGAAAGCTAAGATCGTTGATTACCTTGGGAATATCTTAGCAGGGGTAAGTGGAGAGCGTGTACAACGTGGTGCTGTACTTCAACTGTAGGGCTTGAGAATTGGATGGTTATTCGTCCGTCCAAATTTTCTCAGAAATGTAAATGGAAAGGTATTATCTTTCTGAGACAGACGGGGTTAGTACTGTGGAAATTTGTATCAATGTCGCTATCTATGAAGCATCTTACGCAAGGATATAGGAATTAAACCTTATGTTTGCGTCCTGGTTTTGTTGTTGTTGTTGTTGTCGTCGACGTTGTTGCTTTTGTTGTTGTTGGTGGCGGTGTTGTCGCTGTTGTTCTTTTGGGTTGGACATTTTTGCTTATTGACAAAATATAATGAACTCCTCTTTAAGGGTGAAACAGGTCAAGACTCGGGTAGTAGATGCCAGACTGCTGGCGATATAAATTTTGCCTCACATTAGCACAGCCTGCGTTGCCCACACCGCGTCCCAGCGGGATGCAGCGCTCAGTGCCTAATGGAGACAAGGTGGTCTAGAGGCAAGGAGCTCGCCTCTCATGCCAAGGGTCCCGGGTTCAAAACCCGGCCGGTGCAGGCATGTTGGGAGTTTGGGATTTTTCTCATATTTTCCTGTTCCTGATCCTATTAGGGGTAGGATCGAGTACCTAGTCTTCTCGGATAAGGACGAAAAAATTCGGAGGGCCCGTGTGCACGTTGCGCACGTTAAAGATACCTTGGCAGTTGGAAATCGAAAAGAGCAGGCCGAACAGGCCGCTGCCGGGCAAAATTAAATAAAATTCATCCTTACCATTCCCTCCCCCTCCCTCGACCCTCCCTCACCCCCCCCCCAAAAAAACCCGCCGACCAGCGCTGCACTGTGGTGACGACGTGCCTGCTCCAGTTATAACTGGGCTGCAATGGCACGAGGGCAAATTTCCCAAATGGGATTAAAGAAGTATACAAATACAAATAAAAATACAAATAATGTACTAGTGTGAAGCAAAATTTATGGGTGGCAAGCCACCAGTCTGGCGCCTGCACCAACCCTGATGCGTTTCATCCTTTACAATGGGGAGACTGCTGGGAATAATGACGCCGAGAAATAAAAGTCGCTGGAATGGGATAAAAGTGAAAAAGAAAGAAACATTAAAAAAGATAAACTAGATCAACCAAAAATATCTGTCGTCATACCATTTTTTTTTTTCAAAAGAGATGCCCAGGAGTAAAATCTAACTATTGGTATTAAAGTAAAACAAGGCAGCCATGTTGACTTTACCTTTTGTTTCTTCCAACTAGGCAGCCATGCGCTTCAACACTCTTCAATTGGGGCAGAGGGCGCTGAAGATCCGAATGATTCCGCCTCTTATTTTAAAGGTAAGTTGTACATAACGTCCATCTTCTTTTTACTTCATGCTTGCATTCGTGTAGCAATTGTCATTTTTATTTCAAATGTCATGTTTATGCCATGTCATTCAAGAAAGGAAAGTTCGACTTCTAACAGTCTGACTTAGCGCAAAATATAATCTGACTTTGAGGCTGAGGGTAACCCGAGTCAATTTAATTAGCATCATACAAAATTCATCCCTACCATTCCCTCCCCTCTCATCTCATCTTCCCCCCCCCACCCCCCCCCCCAAGAAAAAATCCGCCGACCGGCGCTGCACTGTGACGACGACGTGCCTGCTCCATTTGTAACAGGGCTGCAATGGCACAAAGACAAATTTCCCCAAATGGGATTAAAGAAGTATACAAGTACAAATACAAACTAGACCAATTTGCTTCAGTCTCACTAGTGAGCAAGGTCCCGTTTATGTCTATAGTCCACAGCCCACACTAAAACCGAGGCAAAACAGACTTGGCGTAGTGCGCTATGGCCCTTGGACGCACACTTGTTGTTTTATAAATCCCCATAACACAGGCCAGCGCCACTGAAATAATTTTTTTTGCTATTGTTAAATCTGCAGACACAGGATGACACACTCTATAAGTCTACGCTCGAAGACAGTCAGGATCAAAAGATCAGGGTCGACGCAACTGCCTTGTTGTACGCATTCCGAGGCTGGCTCCAAAATAGAACCGCCGACCTCCCTGCTTATGACCATGCTGTCTTTTTCACCTCGTAAGACACTTTTCTTATCATCAAAATTATCATTTTCATTCTGGCATTTACATTATTCAGATCATGAGCCGGAAATCCCAAGTTCATTACAAACTCCACGTGGAAAAATCCAAATAATTATGGCTGGATGCAGAGGCGGATCTACTACGTAACTAATTGAGCAAAAGCTTCAGGGCCCCTAATTTCCGGAGGGGTTGTTGCTGGTTGCAGCGGGGCCCCATGACAGTTCAATGACATCGCCTCAAACCAAACGTAAAATGTCATCGGTCTAATCTGTGTACAAAAAATTGTAAAATACTGCTTTTCAGTGCTTTTATGTCATACGACATTCTCTCCTGGGAACTGACAGTCTGGATGAGCACGTACAAAAATATGCAAGGTTTGAAATGACAACCTGTTATTTGAACTGGAATATTATTTAGAACTTGCCATTTAAAACAAAAACAAAAAGAAGAAACAAACATCTTTTTTCCCTTGGAGATTAGGGGAATGGTAAGCCAGGTTTGTTCTTAGCTCTAATTTGTGGTGGCTGTTGTTATAAGTGGGTATGCGCCCCAACCGTTTTGCACTAGGGGCGCGTACATATACATACCTAGCCCTAACCCCGGTCTTATCCTCAACTCTAAGTCTTATCTAATCCCTAACCTCCCTAACCCTGCCCCTCTACCCTTTCAACCAAAAAACTGGAGGAAAACCAAAAGAAAATCTGAAAGAATAATTAATCAAGGCCGTTGTTAGGAGTATTTCGTGGGGAGCGCTCTAGCTCTGGGGTCACAAAAGGCTTTAAAATACGTACCCCTGACGCAAAAAAAAAAGGGGGGGGGGGAGGGGCACTTACGTACTTGTAACAACATTCATTTTTGAGATATAGGTCAATCCTGAAACAAACTGTCGGCCTCACTCCAGGTTTTTCTCTGCATTGTCTGCCCAAAAATTCAAGACTTCACAGAATGGTGTATGAACAAAATCTATGTTTGATTTTCATGTCAGGGCCCTTTCATGAAATTGACCAGGAATTATATTTCATTTCCAACAAATGTAAAATTAAAAGACAAGCCTACTTCTCAGTCTATTCTTGGCTTATTCTCCTCTCTTAGGTGTCCCCTGCTGTTCATGCCAGATTATAAAACGTTTCAAACCAAATAACTTAAAGATGGGCAAGTGAATTGCATCAAGCACTGACAATATCAGCACACTTTTTTTATTTTCGGAGAAATTACTTAAGAGGCTTGTAATATTTAAACCGCGTTAGCTCAGTGGTTCAACTTCACCTCAAAACCTTTAATATATATCTGGAAAGGTTTATGCAAAGGTCTACAGAATGGGTTTTCGTTAACTAGTGCCTATTTCAAATATTGCTGCTTTGATTTTCTGTACCATTGCACCAAAGAGGCAGTTTTAAAGAATACAGTACCCACACTTGTACTGCTGTTATCATTTTGGTCAGTTCAGTGCTGATTCCATAAATCAAATGTACACGTACGCAGTTGTGAAAAGCTGGCCCCCATCTCTGTACTCTAACGACACACGTACAACATAAGCACTGCCGCTTGCATTGCGGGCCTTCGTTACCCAATCCTCCGTTGTCAGTGGAATTTTGCCTGCACCTGGCCCAGGGAGCTTGGGGGGGGGGGGGGGCGCCGCAGGTGGAGAGGGGAGGGGGAGAGAGACAGAGAGAGAGATCTTGTGTGATACTTGACCTGTGCATGAGAACACGAAATGACTGGTGTTGACCTGGATATCTAATTTCTCCAATAAGATATTGTTTCGTTGTTTATCGCTTTTGTTGTTGTTGTTTTATAAAGATTCAATTTTTCACTGAAATAATAATAATGATATTAAAAGATGACATTTATATAGCGCACCTCCCGTCATAAGAGTTCCAGGGGTTTCGCACTCGTTCTACCACTCACATTCAATTCACCAATGCAAAGAACATTGTACTAAAACATGTGACAGTGGTCAGAAACAGATGTGATTGCATTCCATCAATTGAACAAGTGTGTTTTCAGATGTTTCTTGAATATTTCCAAGTTTCGTAAATCGCTCAAGTTTTGAGGCAACGATATTCTAGCTCTCCGGGCCATCAAAACAAACGGTCGTTCATAGAATGATCAAAGAAATATATAATAGGCCGCATAAGTCTTGCAACAAACTTTTAAGGGGCTACAACTTTTGAACTGCTGGAAATAACTGAATGAAAAAAAAAGCCCTGACATCTTCAATTCAAGTTCTATTGATCCCACAAAAGAGCCGGATTTAAATGAGCATTTCAGGCAAGATAGAAACAGCCAGGACACTTGGACAGGGCAAGCGGAAACCTCATATAGTTCTGAACCTCATTGTTAGGTTGTCCAAGACAAGACTTCAAGTCTTTAGTAAAAAGGAGAGATTTTTATTTCAAGAGAACAAGCTTTGTTTATTTCATTTTTAAAAACTTTGAATTAACTTAATTCGTCCTAAAAGTTACAGCCGTTTAACATTTGTTGCAAGACTTTTGCGGCTTGATATTGCTGGAAATCAAATCTTTGTTTTTCTAATTTTCCTAGTGTGGACATATTTGGAGGAAATGACAGTGGAATTCAATTCAACGTCACCAAAGGTTCGTTGGAATGTACAGACCATTGCCTTTATTGTTGCTGTTTTGCTGCATGCTTTAAATTTTCGCAGGAATATTAAAAACTATTTTTTTCTTCTTCATCTTCTTTTCTCAGTTAATCAGCCACTTTAAACGTTTATAGTATCAAACATAAATAACATCTCAAATCTTATTTCTCACTGTACTTTTATGAGTTACAAAAACCCTCGGCATGTACATGTACGTAAACAATCACTCTCTTTGTCATACACGGTGTAATAAAGAGAACAATACCGTTCAAATATTAACAGAAAGTCAACCTGGGAAACAGATGAGTGACGTCATCGCATGGAATTCCTTAACTAGTTATTACGTCACAGGGGGTAATCATTATAAATACTAGTAACTGCCCCATTCTTCGAATGGTAAAAAACAAAGCTCACCACTCCAGACCGAAAGGAATCAGCACAAAGACATTGATGTCGAGAAACTTTGGGTCGTCCACATAAAATCGGCGATAGATAGGATAGTATTACAGTAGTACACAGTGCACAGTAGTGCGCACCGAGCATTTTTCATGGGCTCATGTGTTCGTAAAAAATGATCTAAATATTTACTCACAGTTTTCTTGGTATGAATGAATGGCACTCACCTCATCTGTATAACACTATACTCGGTATCACTATCAAAGTTTTCTTGGCGTGGCTGGATCGTGAACTCTAGTTTACATTTCCGGTAAGAGGCGGAAATGACGAAATTGACGGAAGTACATTATCACGTCGTATTCGCAATCATGAATTGATAACTGATAATTATAACTGAATTTCTGGGAAGAGTAAAGAGTTTCGGGAAAAAATGAGCTCGACACGTACAGGCTTAATAAATTTGACATACATGTGCCAAGTTTCATTTCTCTACGTTGCGTAGTAAAAAAGCCTTTGCGGTCGCAAAGTTGGGCCCAAGCTCCATTATTATATGATAAATTTCATATTCAAGTCTGCTTTTTGCTGTTCGCACGATGACATGGTACTGTAAAACAGTGCTGTGAAAAACTGTGATTTTACATCGAAAGTTGTTTAAGCTTGAAATTAGAGGTTTCACATGCACAGGCTTTGGGTTGGAGTTAGGGTTTTACGGCACGTCAACAGCCACTTTGCGCCTACCACGGTCAATTTTATTTATGTTTCGTATTCAGAGCTTCTAAATTTCACAAATAGAATTAAATAGTTAGGTGCAAATGTTATCCCGTTGGTAAAATTCTCAAAAATTGTTTTGTATGCATCTAAAAAAGTTTTGTAAATGAGTATAAGTTTTTTAAACAAAGTTGTAGATCTTCGCCTCTCGGAAAGGACAGGACGCACTGTGAGTCCACTTTGGAAAATAATTCTTCCATAGATCCTCAGGCATAGTGGCCTCTTCGGGTATTGTCTCAGTTCGGGTGATGTATGGACGTCAACCATCCTCAAATGGAGACACCAGAAAAGTTTCCTCAACGGAATTGTAACAGAACCACTAAAGAATGGACTTGCTCCTACAGCAAACTTTCACCAGATAGAGCTTAGAAAGTCAGCATCTTTTTTTAGAATTTACGAGAATTTGCTTAACCAATAATGTGACCATTTAGTTTTGTGGCAGATAAAAGTATCCAAATACATGTATTTTATCATCAATCAGGACTGGCGTACCAGAGCACTATGTGTGGAGCGGATGGAACAAGTTCGTCAGTGATTGAAGATAAAGGAGCTTATCAAAGCGAAGGAACGGTTGCTCATGAGCTGGGTCACAGGTACGCCCCTGCTATCTTATCTATCTATCTATCTATCTATCTATCTATCTATCTATCTATCTATCTATCTATCTATCTATCTATCTATCTGTCTGTCTGTCTGTCTGTCTGTCTGTCTGTCTGTCTGTCTGTCTGTCTGTCTGTCTGTCTGTCTGTCTGTCTGTCTGTCTCTCTGTCTGTCTGTCTGTCTGTCCTTCCGTGTTTGTCTGTGATTCAGTCAGACTGAATTAGAAACGGGAGAAAGTGCAATGGAACAAATTTTCTCAACTTCCTCATGTTCACCATCGCTTCTGAATACAAATTAATGTCCACCGTAAAGTTGCATGGAATTTGCCAATCCTGGGATTTCCCAGCACCCCATTTATAGCTTTCTACACACAAATATAAGATATATAAAATAAAACGCCAATCACATATCACAAAAAAAAAACTGTTGGACAATTGAAAGAGATATCTTAGCTACCGTTCAGAATAACAGTTAGATATTAATTCTGGTAAGCACAGTTGGATCACTAGAAGATGATTCTTTCTAATCTCATAATACGCACTTTAATTTCTTGATGGACAGACAATATAGCTATTTTTTTCATGTTTATTTATTTATTTATTTATTTTTATTTTTATTTTTATTTTTATTTTTTTGTAAACAGTATAAGGATTGGGTGAGACTTTGTTCTTTCAAAGCCCTTAAGAATGGTACTTTTTCTCAAGAAGAATAATTATGAACTTTTTTTTTAAATTTTTTTACTACTTTCGATTTCGGCCGTTCTTGCTCAAGTACAGTGGTCCGAAAACGTTGTTATTTTACAGTCTCGGAGCATTACATGATGGACAAGACAATGCCTGCAGGTCAGCCGATCGATACCTTATGGCCGATACTTCTTACGCAGAGACGAGTGGCAACAAATTCAATCCCTGGTCATTTTCCACATGTTCGTCCACAGCTATTGCAGCGTTGTTGGATCGTCTTGAGCAAGACACACAGTAAGATCATTTCTGTAGTTTACTGTTTTTCTCCAGAGAACTGCATGCTCTGGCCCTGGTTCAGCCGCCTTAGCGCTTGCCCTGGGTGCGTGAAGGTCCACGTTTGAATATCACCAAAGGCAATAGAATTAGATAAGACAGTGTCGTTTTGGCGGGTCTGGAAAGGCGTGCACGCGACTGGTGAGCTAATCGTGGGCGGGGTCTAAGACGCACTGCATGAAAAGAGTATTTGGTATAATGATAAGATTTATAGATGTTTTTACAATGTTACCATGAAAAAAATTTTTTAAGTGGTTGGAGTTTTCTTTCAGTTTTTGGCATTATAAATACAGAGTAAGCTTCTTTAATCATGACGAAGGGTGACAGCTGAACAGTGGACAGTTTCGCTATTTTCTCTATTTTGCTTTGTAAAATACGCTATTGCGTATGTCTTCACCGCATCCACCGCTAGGTGTCGTGAGCAAAACTCATGAACAGAAAAGGCCTAACTGTCCTATCTTACTTATGGCATCTGATATCTTTGATATCATCCCGCAATTCCATTAACTTACTCCTCGTGCTGTCCTTTTGGCACTCGTGTGACGGCGACTCGACGGGGGCCCAGTCCTCATTAACCAACAATCAGTCAGTGCTGTATATGTCAGGACTTGCCGATACTTGGCACTAGTTACTGACTAAACCGCAGGACAGTATAAGCGTCACTATTTTCTAGGCAGGTTACAACATTGATACACAGATCACAGTGCGGCCATTGATAATTACCGATACTAAAAATTTATTTTAAAAATTAAAAATGTATTTTTCGATTCATTTTGCCTTCGCCCGTTGTCCTCTCTCTGCTTTCATCGTTTTTACATGATTGTCAGTACGAGCGTACAGATCGGTGCACTTTTCCCTAAAAGGATCAATGTGCTTAGCGCATTTAAACGCTTGGGAAACTGTTTTTCAGAGGGGAGGAGGGGGAGCGAGAGAGAGAGAGCGCGAGTCTGTGTACAGAATATCTTCAAAGCTATTTTGTATTTGTATTTGTATACTACTTTAATCCCATTTGGGAAATTTGCCTTTGTGTCACTGCATCCAGTTACGACTGGGGCAGGCACATCATCGTCACAGTGCAGCGCCGGTCAGCGGTTTTTTTGTTTTTTTAGGGGGGGGGGAAGAGATGAGGGGGAGGGAGCTGAATTTTATTGGATTTTTGCCCGGGCAGCGGCCTGTTCGGCCTGCTCTTTTCGATTTCCAACTGCCAAGGTATCTTTAACGTGCGCAACGTGCATGCAGGCCCTCCGAATTTTTTCGTCCTTATCCGAGAAGTCTAGGTACTCGATGCTAACTGTCGCGATGTGGGTTAGATGGGGAGAATTCGACTGACACTCTTTCGAGGTCCGCTCCCACAATCGACGAACACACAAAAAAAATACTTGCACTCTAAAAACTAAATAAATCAATTGCTTTGATTTTTAGCAGAATTGTAGGGCAGTTTAATTACAGGAATTAATGTAACAAATATAATTATAAATATAAATATCAATTCAAAGGCAATTGAATCTAACTAATGAAACTACAGCTTTCTATAAAGACTAACTTATTCACTCTAACTACTTGCAGGTCATATGAGTTATATGCCAAATAGAGTCCGCGCACGTGGCGACGGATATAACAGTTTAAATTCTATTAATTCAATGAGACATGTTATGATATGGACATTTCCTCTAGACACGCCATGGAGAATGCTTGTACAACCATGCGTTGTCTGGCGGTAGCTCTGAAACTGTCTTCAAAAGTAAGTAGAACGGTTCACTTTCATCATTACAAATTAGTATGGACTCTCACCATTAGGCCCTCACTGGGAGTGAGAGCGCTGGATGTAAACGCTGTGGGTTCATATCAAACCAAGTAGCTTAGGCTCTGGAGCTTTAAATCATGGCGCTCCTCACAATATGGACTGCTCAACTGCGTCTCTATGTCTCTCATCTGGCTGAGGACTATCGCCGTCCACCTCGTAAATGGATTGTCTACATGTGGCCTCTATCTAAGCTCTGCACGGGTTTAAATACTAAAGCTATGTCTCGACCTTCCGTCCAGATTCATACATTTGGTTGGTGCAGTCGCTTCAGCTCAGCCTGCAATATTAATTTATGCTTGTCATGGCCTTGCGCCAAAATCAAGGTCAATTTTACGGTCTAGACAAAATTTAAAATGCGAAACATTAACTACTAAAATCTTCAAACCCTGTGCTTTCTACTCTTATGCACGAATTTCCGAACGCCAACTAAGCGTCTAAATAAACTACCTTTACTCGCCCCTTATCTATGTTAATCAAAATCACGGGGTCGAGAACTGCTCTGTCATTCCTAGCTATACATTTATTCTGTCTCGCCCCTCCTTCTCTCCATCCATCAGAAAAAAGGTGTTTCAAAACAAACTGTTCACGAGAACAGCTCAAGGACAAATTACGCTGGTTATAATCAACAAGGTCGTAAAAATTAACTCACTGACGTCGTGACCTAGCACGGCATTTATGATCCTAATGTGATCATGACACTAACCCCCAACAGGGACAAGAAAATATGAGAAAAATCTCAAACTACCAACATGCCTGCACTGGCCGGGTTTTGAACCCTGGGCCCTTGGCATGAGAGGCGAGCACCTTGCCTCTCGGCCATCTTGTCCCTTGTCACGTCCTTTTCAGTCCCGTTTTTGACAAAACTGTGAAAGCAACCACAACACAATGTTGAAATATCCCAGTTTTGTCAAAAACTGAGGGTTGTCCTTGTCAATGCATAAGCCTGACTATCGATACATTCGTGGAATTATACCACATATTCTTGAACTTATACCGCATATAAATTTGAATCCTGGCATATTTCAGGCTCATGGATGAGTGTCTCGTTAAGAGCCTGGGCAGTGCAGTACCTGACATTGAACCGAAATCGCTCGATGAACAATGCAAGACATTCTATGGGGAGCAATCGTTCACCTGTAGGGAGGTAAGTGTTGTTGCACGTATGCGATTAGCGAAGTTAAATAATTTTTCCTCGCGGATTCACTATCACGTTCTTTTTTGGTCACTGATTTATATTTTTGATAATCTGTTCTAAACTCCTAGCTGTTTATTATTCTATTTCATCTCTTTATTTATGATGGGCCGGACATTCTACATTTTAACGAAACATTGTATTATATCCACGACAAATTATTTTACAAAATACGGTCGTTGCAGATAAACTTAGTAAACGAGGGATGACTATGTGGTTAATTACATCTTGCACTTATAACAAAATACGTGTATAACCCTTTTCTTGTGTGCTTTGTAATGTAAGTTACCAAAGTACTTGATCCGTAAACAACTGCACTCTGTACCCATTGTCTAGAATCTGCGAGTTCATTATTGAAAAATATGGGTGCAGATGTTGCAAATAGACGCGTTTAGTGAGTCTCTCGGCATTTTAGGGGCAGTTTAGTAGATGTACTGGCTTATTTCATGCCAGAATTGAATTGATATCCCATGGCACGAATGCTAATAACTAAAAGGCAATATCCATGTTTGGCCGTTATCTACAAACGGTGAAACGTTGACCTGAAGAGGCCAAAACTTGGTCCACATGGTGTAATTTGACACCGGAAGTAACATAGAGGAATCCTTCGGCATGGCTATTTGTCCGTTTATCTGTTTGCTTATTTAACCGTTCATTCTTATGGGCATTTTTGTTGTGGACAAGGTGGTCTAGAGGCAAGGTGCTCGCCTCTTATGCCAAGGGCAGTGCAGGCATGTTGGAAAGTGGATTTTTCTCATATTTTCAAGTCCCTGGTCCTATTGGGGGGTAGGATCGAGTAGTTCTTGGAAATTGGATTTTTCTCATATTTTCAAGTCCCTGGTCCTATTAGGGGGTAGGATCGAGTACCTAGTCTTCTCGGATAAGGACGAAAAAATTCGGAGGGCCCGTGTGCACGTTGCGCACGTTAAAGATACCTTGGCAGTTGGAAATCGTAAAGAGCAGGCCGAAAGGCCGCTGCCCTGGCAAAAATGAAATTAACAGATTAAAATTTATCCATATCATCTCCCCCCCCCCCCCCCCCCCCCGGCCAGAACAAGAAATAATAAAACAAGTAAAGTGAGGTGTAAATGCCAAGGGCAGCGAACCTCCTTAAATAAAGACCTCAAATCCGGCATTTTTGTTGTTGTTTGCATTTGACCCAGAACTACTATTAATATTTGACCACCCTTCAAAGGCGTTCACTTCAATGCATATTCCATGCCAAGAATGGACTGGGCAGTGCTCTCAGGTGTGTAAGAAATTGTATTTGGCTCACGTTCAATCTGGTGTACTTTTTTGTCTCGGAAAATGATTTATGCCTTAGCACACAATGAGATCCGTTGCAAGGATGAAATAATGGGTATATTTATGGATGCGTTCTTAGACAGGATCATTGTTTTACAATAGCTAATTCGACTGATTTTGCTTATGTTTTCAAATCCACAAATCAAGAGACCTTTCTCAGACGTGTGTGCGGAGTTTTATTGTCGAATACCAGGCACAGAGAACTGCGAAAGAGCCCATGCTGCTTCAGGAAGTTGTTGTGGAAATGGGAAGGTAAAAGTGATGATAAGTTCCCATAAATAGTTTTACTGTAGTGTTTGATTATGGGACAGTGTTTAAGAGACAATACTTGAGAGACAGTGCTTGACTATGAGCTAGTCATTTATGGATTTCATCTTTATGTTTCCTTGGTTGGCAGATAGAGTGTCCATGACTTTTCTTTAATAATAATAATAATACTAATAAATAACATTTATAATAAAGAGCTTCGTCCCGTAATACAAGTTCTAAGCGCTTTACAGACATTCTATTACTCATATTCATTTCACCAACACAAAGAACAAACTAAAATATGTGACAACGGTTAGAAATAGCTGTGGTTGTGTACAATCATTCGAGAGGGTGTGATTTAAGATTATTCTGAAAATTTCAGTGTTTTGTTCATCTCTCAGGTATTGGAGGCAGCGAATTCCAGGTCTTCGGGCCATGAAATTCTTTGTATGATCTCGTACCTTTCTTGTTCTTGTCCTTTCTTCCTGTCTCTTCTTATCTTTGCGTCATTTCCACTTTCCCCTTTCCCCAACCTTTCTCCGCAAGTGTCAACTGTTTCCAGTCAGTTTTGCGCCTGGTACAGTCCTATTTTCTTTGCTGTCTGTCCGTCTGTGTGTTCATCCTCGCTTTGTTTATCAAACATTCTCTGTCTTACTTACGAAGACAATGTTGACATTCCTGCATTTCTGTCTTTCTACATTTCTCAAGATTACGTCAAGTAGAATCACCTTTAACAACGAAATTGTACCCTCTCTCTCACCATACCCTTTTCCCGTTCTTTTTTCCATGCCCGCACACATTCTCTTTCATGATATCTAAACTTCGCTACTGTGCATTCTCCGCCCTCCCATTTTCTCTTTTGTAATTACTATTGTTAGTTCTCCTAAAACAGCATGTCTCCCAAATACAACCAAACTGTCTCCACATCAGGAGTTCAAATACTATTTTTTTCCTTCTCCCGGTATTTTAGCATTATTTTCTTGTCTTTCAGCGCTGTAGCCAGGGCAAGTGTGTAGCTGCTCCCTCTGGAACTTGCAGTATGGACGGTATGTAAAGTTGTACTAGTCTATTTGAGTAGCAGAAGAGCCCAGCATACTCCAATACAGGCTTTCCTCGACATCATGGTTCACATTTGTGATCATTTAATGCTGCCGCGATGCCACTGAAACTTTATAAAACACCCAGGCCTTGTGTTCAGGACTTTATTTCAAGAGGTTCGCTGCCCTTGGCATTTACACCTTTTTCTTGCTTTAATAATTTTTATTTTTTTTTTGTGGTAGAGATTAGTTTCTTTAGAATTTTACCCGGGCAGCGGCCTTGTACGGCCTTCACGATTTCCAGCTGCCAAGATAGCTTTAACGTGCGCAACTTGCACACGCGTCCTGCGAATTTTTCGTCCTTATCCGAGAAGACTAGGTGCTCGATCCTACCTACCATAGGATCAGGGGCAGGAAAATACATGTATGAGAAAAATCCCAAAATTCCAACATGCCTGCATCAACCGTGGGGACACCGTGGTCTAGAGGCAAGGTGATCGCCTCTCATGCCGAAGGTACCGGTTTTACGCCCAGGCCTTCTCGTGGACATTCACATTTCTAATGGTCGTATGCGGTTGGCGAGGAGGGGGGGGGGGTTAAAATGAAGCGTATAAAGAGCTTGCGTCGGGCAGAGGGGTATAAGTGCCGAGGCAGCGAACCTCTTAAAACAAAGACCTCAACCCGAGGGAGTTTAAAAAATTGCCCAGATTGAGCATAATAGTATCTACTTTTGGGTGGCCATTTATCCACAACTTCTGAAATATGCACAGCCGGCTTATGCATGAGAAAATATAAGTTTATTTATGTATTTATTGTCCAAGAAAAAAAATATTTGTTGATGAACTGGAAGGTCCTCCAAAAGTAGAGCACTGGGGGACCGGATAATATATTTCAAATATGGGTTAAAGGAGAAATTTATTTAATTGATTATTAATTTTACGGTGGGTTTTTCTTTAAAAGCACTTTACAAAAACAGGAATCGTAAGTAAACCTGTGTGTTCTTCTCTGTAAACGAAAATTCTTTGAAAAAGAGCGTGTTTTTACAAAGAGATAGGGGAATATTGCAGTTAATTGGAACACTTGTGTATCATCTCCAGACACTTGTCCATTGGGTGACCAGCCAGGCATTGTTGCTGAAGACAAGACTTGTGTGGAGTTTGATGACATCTATTGCTATCAGGACGACTTTCGGAACCGCTGTTGTGATACTTGTAAAAAAAGGATCTCAAATAACTTAGGTATCTTTTTTGTTCTTCTTTCTTTAGATCAGTTCTTCTCTATGTTTATTTATTGCCTGCCCACCTGATATTATTCCATCATGTGTCTCTTCAATCTTTCTACCCCTCCAAATATAGGGGAAATGTGGCAAGGTTGTATTCTTTAAAAATTACAGCAAAATTTGGCAAACCCCTATATGTTCGCTACAATAAAAGTGTAATAATTACTCTTTTTAATGAAATCGGTATCAAATTATATTTTTAAAAATTAATTTTCAAAAGTGAATGCAAAATGATAGTAGTACATGTATTTTACAATTCACATGCTTTTATCCTTAGGACTTTGATAGAAAATATATCAACTTTTCTACTTTTAACATGATGAAGGTACTAAGTACTGATAGCTTGTAACTTTATTTTATTTTACCTTATTGTACATTTTGAAGTCATGGGGCTGGGGGTGGGGCGGGGGGGGGGGGGGGGAGAGATATTTGTTGTCAGTACGTGAGGCTTTACAAACTACTTTTTTTTTCCTTTTTTGGTCATATTTCAGTTTTGTAACAACCTTCATTATACAAAACAACTTTTGAGAATTTTGCCAATAATTTAAAATTAACGCGGCACTACCTAAGTCTTTTTCTGAAATTTAAATTGATGAAGCTCTGATTACCAAACATAAATAAAGTACCCAAATAGACCGTGACGCAAAGGTAGCCATTATCGTACCGTCGTACTGTTAAACCCTGACTCAAACTCAAACTCAAATCTCGCAGGTATTCTCTGTTGCTGTTTTTTCAATTCGTTCATTTCTTCTCTGACATCGTCTGATCGCTGAATATGGATTCAAAGTAAGACAGTAACATCGAGTTTTTTGAATGAGTGAGACCAACATCACTTTCCTCGTAAAAATGTTTGTTGGATTTATTTGAAAGTTGCACAGGCTCATAGTTCATACTAAACCTTGTGGAACTGGATGTTTATTTGTTGGACTGTTGCCTGATTTCAAGTTTGTTTCTTTGCGCTTTGTAAAACATATGTTGAACTCGCTCATTCGAAAAAAAGGCGATCTAGTTGCGTATACCTCAAGGAGATATCTATTGCTGAATTTGCAAGAAATGCACATTATGAGACTGGTACACTGCACTGTTCTTGTAGAGTGCGTGCATGGTGATAAATGGTATTAGTCGCCTACAGCCCTGAACAGTGAGTGTAGACTTTCGGCAGATCAGGTGTGTTTTGTTTTTTTTAAACAATGCCAAGTACAGTTTTGTTTCAAATTTAAAATAATTATGGCAAAGAGAAAAGATTGTACGAAGGAAAAGCCTCGCGTGAGAAATAATACAGCAGCGATACAATTAAACACAAAGGAACAGGGGAGACAAATCAAGCTTTCGGTGTATTAAACTTCATCAGGAAAAAAATGCAATTGGACGATAAAATGTTTTCAATTCAAATTTATTTTTTTTTTATTTCCTGCACAGGATGCTTGTATGGAGACAAACTTTTAGGATGTGAAGTAGACAAATGCGGCCAGACCTTTGCTTCTGGCAGATACAAAGGCATCAAGGTTGATTTCATTTGCTGCTCGACGTGTAACATAGATTGTCTCGATCGACAGACTTTAGCTGTAGACGGTGAGTACTGACCATCAGTGATGATAATTTTATTGAATAAAACACACGTCAAACGGACCAGATTGAAATCTTGTCTCCAAATCTGAAATAATGCACAAACAGTTCTAAAAACTTTCATTGATTTAAAACCACTCACACACTAGTTTAAAGTGCAATGCATGTTACGTACACACATTATAAGATATACCGGTACAAAGATCGGTTTAATTGGAGAAATCCAGAAGAAAATAATCATCATAATTTTGCATCCCACTGAATACAAATGGCCACACTCGCTTCGAATCTTTCGCTGGTTGAAAACAGAGAGAAAGAGAGAGAAACAGTTTTTGATGGTTTTTGTATTTTTACCTTCAAGTATGATGCTCATTATTGTTGTCACGGAATACGTAATTGCTAGAAGTAATCACCCAAATGGCTGATATCTATTTTTTCTTCCTATCTGCAGCTCACATATTGACGGCTTATTCTCTCTTTGCTACCATCTACATATAAAATCAGCAGATATTATCAGGAAATTTGGAGATTTTCACTTCAGCGTCATTTTCTCTCTTCCTTTTCTTTCTGCCTTCCTTTTATATTTTCCTACCAAGTCGTAGGTATTGGTGATATATAATGCCATTCAACTCATGTTTTGTTCAACAGGAAAATCTTACACATGCCATCAGCTACTCGTGGAAGAGGGACAGAGTTACAATTGCTACAATAGTAAGCTACATGGCACCGGGTGCTGTAAGACCTGTGAGGATATCAGAAACCACGAAGATCCTAGTAAGTATGGACTTGGTTTAATCCTGTCAACGCCTGTAATCAATTTAGTCAGGGAATTTAAATTTTCACGGCGGTGCTACCAGAGCTTTCCAGTAATGCATACTTCCTGAGAGTTGCCGGACAGAACAAGCTCCAAAGAGCAAGAATTTCCTCTTGAAGCAATAAACAAACAGCATGCCCTCCCCACTTCCGACAACAATGAGGCTAAGAGGTGCTGTGCTGGACGTAGGGCTATTTCCGGTGCCATACTTCTAAAGTTTTGGGGTTAGGCGAATTGTTAACTTTACTAAGATTGGGCGGCGCATAAGGCCACTCATTTCAGTGACACACATGCGTGTCATTTGTCGCGATGCTTCACAGTCCAGGTTCCCGAAGCATAACTGAAAAAACAATTGGTGTATGCCATTTCTGGAACAACAAACAATAATAAACAAAACATGAAACTGATTTTTTTTTTTTTTTTTGTAGTGCGGACCAGCTGGTCATTCACACGCGTTTGCCCTCTTGACACATTGTAAATCTACTTGCCTTGTGACAGTAGATGGTAACCCTCGCAAACGGACACACTGGAAACGCTACTGTGACTCTCTCAGTTTTATCAGACCACTCTTAGTTCCTCTAAGATAAATGTTTAAAGAGCGGAGGTAAAAACTGGTCTTTATGATAAACTGTAGAATTTGCATAGTTGTATGGAAATTTCCTTTCTTTTTTTTCAATTTCCTGTTAATTCTAAACTGTTTATTTTAGGGATTATTCATTTTCGAGTATCACTCTTGGATTGTTTAAGTCTGAAGCGAAAGGTTAACACTGCAAGAGGTTTATAAGCTGCAAAATATGTCTCAAGTCAGTGTTTATATAAGAGGGAATAGACGTACATGTACTAGGAAATAAGGGTTTGAGTGCACAACACAGAGTTCTACAGACAGACCAGAGCGAACAGTAGGTCTTAATCACTGTGCACCTCGATGCGCAACAAAAGGAGTGCAAGGTTTCGACACACAAATAAAATTTGAAAAGTGGTGGGCACTTGTTACCGTTAATGTGGACTGTAATTCGTAGTTGCTTGCCCTTCTTTCGTTTGCAATGACGCAGCACCTGGCAGCCACGCGAATTGCGGCCATCTTTTAGTGGAAGCAAGAGAAGGCAGCGCAGAGGAGTGCCCTCTCGTGTCTGTTGTATAGCTCTGTGGTGCAGAATACAAAATAAATATGGGAGCAGTGTTTTTTGTTGTTGTTTTTCTTCTTCTTTTCATCTCTATAGTGTAACATGTTTGATATCAGTTATCACCACTACCGCACAAGACCACTATACCTTACTTCGAGATAGTTCGCAGTTTATGTTTGCCATGCATCACATGTGTGCCATCCAGGAAGAAAATTTAAATGATCATTGCCTCTTTAAAGTAATGAATATGAATTTAAACTAGCGGTGACATCATTTTCTGCACATGACATAGAAAAGGAAAGTTCTTTGACAAATTTTACGTCTTGAACATCCGCTTGAAAAGTTAAAACATCCCAGTGGTATCTGTTTTCATTTCAGCGTGTTCTTGGGGAGACAGAAATGACTGTTCGAATTTACTAACCGCACCACTGGACTACAAGTGCACAGATAATCAACTGAGTCAGTGCTGCAAAACGTGCTCCTTCATCGAATCTCGCACCACGCAAGCACCAACGACCACAACAACCACCGAAAAACCCACAACACCAACACCGGCACCAAACACCCCAAAAACCCCAACACCGGCACCCAACACCCCAAAAACCCCAACACCGGCACCCAACACCCCAACACCGGCACCCAACACCCCAAAAACCCCAACGCCAGCACCCAACACCCCAAAACCCACAACAAAAGCGCCAAATAACGGACAGGAAACTGCAACACCAGAGCAGTGCGAAAGTGCGCAATGTGGAGCCAATCACATCTTTGACTTATGGATGTGGTGTGCCCTTGCTGTGTTATGTAGCTTTGTGAACAGTTACTTATGCCATTGACACTGTATATCCTTGCTGTGTCTTTCATTGTCGGCAGCGTTTTGTTCAGTCCAGGGGTAGGTTAATATCGTGTAAGTTTATTGTGCTCATTTTTACCCCTTCATTTTTGAAAGCCTTTTCAATATTTAACACTGTGATCATGCATTGTCTTACTATAGCAATTCATTTGTCTGTGAACGGCAAAAATGGGCCATTTAGTTAGGCAGGATTGGTTTCTGGGACAATGTTATTTTGAAGTCACTGTTTGGGTCATGTGACCAGACTGGATTCTGTTTACACAATGAATTTTTCAGAAAGTTTCTGGATTAAATACAAAGGTAGGATTAGATCTGGCTTGTCGGTATTCTCAAAACTGGCCACAGACTGGTCATATATAAACGGAATATATTAGCAGCATGACCCAAACTGGCCAAAGAGTCACACAAACATACGATAGTATCGTCAACATGAAACACAAGAGTAATCTGGCTCTGACAAATGTGAAGCATGAATGCCTTGCATTGTGGGGTTACCTAACACATTCCCGTGCATCTCTCTTGCACTTGCAGGTTGAGAGTTGTAATATTTAACAGCTATGAAGTTAGAGTCCAGTTTGCCTCATTGAAATACATGTAAATGTTCGTGGGCAGTGTATTTCTTGCTCTCACAACGTATGACCTGTCAAAAAAAAAAAAAAGAATCTCAGTGTTTGCATTGGTGTACTCTTCTGTCTGCGGTTTTGTTCTGATATTCAAGGCTAAATTCTAAACATCAGTTTATACATTCTCATGTCTTCCACTATAAACGTGTACTGAAATACTATGTGCACGCATCTCATCTATGCAACGTCGACAAGAAAATCATGTCTGTGAGACAATACGCATGGAGAGAGACAGACAGGTGAATGGGCAAGTAGGAAAGATGGTTGGAATTATCGCAGCTATCTTACAGTTGTGTTGTACTGTTGTATGTTACATTTTGTTGACATCTGAATCAAAGATACGTTCTGATCTGATGCAATTCACTCAATCATGTACGTATTGAAGAAATGTTCTGTGTGTGTGTGCTTATGTGCCTGTATCATCACTTGTCCTTACTCAGATAATTTCGTCAACGTTGCCTAAGACTATAACAAGTCGTAATAACTCAAAAATTAGAAAAATCTATTTATATCGGGTGAAAAAAATAATAACTGCCCCAACATTGACACCAAATATCTCGCAATCCTTTTGATGAATCCGTGAGAAATTTTGGTAGAGTTGTGTCCATTATATGTGTAATGCTATGTTAAAATTTCATCAAGATTTAATCATTACTTTTAAAGATATTGTAGATTACGTGAGTGTCTGTCAAAAATTAATAAGACAAGTCAGCTGAGCAAGACCTACCTAACGCTTTACTTCATAACTTTTTCTCAATGAAGCTATTTCATTCAAAAGGATTGCGAGATATTTGGTGTCAGTTATTATTTATCTATGGTGTTGGGGCAGTTTTTGTTTTAGTACGCGATATAATACATGTACATACTTCACTACACCAAAAATCGCACTGAATGATCTTGGTTATAGTCTCCTAAGCCAAAAAAAA
Source organism: Onchidella celtica (assembly GCA_963931925.1). NCBI lineage: Eukaryota > Metazoa > Mollusca > Gastropoda > Systellommatophora > Onchidiidae > Onchidella > Onchidella celtica. Next base: position 9,755,701 of record OZ007575.1, read on the forward strand.
AACAACCGAATAGCAAACTGACAAAAGTCCGGTCACCTCACCTGTCACCTGTCGGCTTCATCGTCATCGATGTTAGCTGCTACAGTGGATGTCACGACAAAATCTCCTCCACCCAATCCTGTCCTTAGCTTTCCTAGTTAGTTCACTTATTTCCAGCTGGCTGACTTTCTTGATGTTATCGGTACTGCTAAAATAAGTTTTTTGCTTCTCCTGAAAAGAAGCCAAAACCGATTACTACGGTTTTAGGGAACAGTGACAATTTAATGTTAACATTATTAGAAGCACAAAGAAAGCTGTAACACTGTGCTTCCCTCCGGATTTTGCTGTTTTTCTTATAGTTTTTTACAAACTCATGATACCCATAAATTTATCTCTGCTTATGCACGTGGTATCATGCATAGCATTCAATTTTGAATTGAATTCCCTCTGAGATACCTATATGAGCACTCTTTTCAGTTAATTAGATTGCTACATGATATATAAGCTACATTTGTACTCAATGCTGTTTTCTTTGATTCACATTTTTGTATTCAATGCTATATTTGTTATGATAAAATGTTGTGACAAATAAATTTGACCTTTCTGGTCTGTTACTTGAAGGTTATTTGTCATTCAATTACACTTTCAGCTGCAGAAGAAAAGAAAGAAACTGCACAACTGAAAGCGAACGTGTCTGAAGAATTTAGTCAATTTCTTCGTTTGTTTTTGAGAGAGAGAGAGGAGGGAGAGAGACACACGACGACAGAAAGAACAGTTCGAGTCTAAAGGGGCGATTGCCTGAAACAGATTGAGAACTACTGAGCTAAACCAACAGTTTTTGTTCTGTCAGCCAGGGGTAGTACATGTATGATGCAGGGAAGCGCATATCCGTACAACATGTACGGATATGGACAGTGCATATCCATACAACGCACACAATATATTACTGACCTTGTTAATTTGCATAGTTTTTAAAAATATGAATCGGCTTAGTAGCAAAACAATCCGACTTCTGCTCGGAGATTGCGTGATCTGCGCTAATCATATATTATACTTGAGTGTACGTCGATCACCAATGGCTACCCCAACCCCTTTTCGCCTGATTAGTCAATCTGACTACCGCCCATTGATACAAACTGACTAGACCCTCACGCCCCCAAGTCCATCTGACTATTCCATGTGTTGTCACTTTAAATTCGTGAACACCACACCAAGTTTTGTTTCAGCACACCTTCACCAGTCGCGCTTTTTTTGGGTAAACATGTTGTACGGATATATATGCACTGTCCATATCCATACAACATGTTGTACGGATATACACTTCCATTCATGCCGTGGAAATAAAAAGTAAAAAAGAATGAAACTGGTGGGGTTGTGACAATCTTTACTACATCAGAATGTTCAATGAAAAACACATGTCAAGGAAATCAATTCATTGCAACAAACCTAGTTCACACGTTTACGAAAACACACACAAAACAAAACACAAGAGGGTGGGTGGGAGTGGAAATTTGAGTGAATGTTCTTTAAAGTTGACAGGTACTGGAAAACACAAAATGGATACCTTTTTCCCCAAAGTTACACACACGAAACAAAAATAAAATTTCAAATATTTAATATCATTACTGAATATTTCTATCCACCTCGGATTCTGGATAAACACCTTGTAGCCTATAAATAAATAATACCTCACCACAGCCAAGCTATATTTTAAACTACATTATTAGACATTTAAGTCGTCACTGCCCTACAATAATGGCATATGTCAGACTTATACCAAAAGGCAACTGACGGTTCATTGCATTCCTGAGCATGAGGGCTATCAGATAATATTATAGAAAGAAAATTAATGCACCAATAGGAAAATGTAATAACCCACTAGAATCATAAAGGCATAAGTCACCAAAATGAATGGAAACATTTTTTCTTAATACATGTATCTCAAACGTATGCCATTAGCATTGAGCAGTGACAAAGTGTTTGCATTTTCAATGACTTAGTTTATTTCCTGGGATTTAAATATTTGAGAACCAACCTTTAATCTAAAAATTTCAAATCAGAGTTTAGGTGGACAGAAATAGACAGTAAGGATTTCCAGTGTCTACATGTTTTATCTCCCATCTATGAATTCAAAAGTATTGTCAATGATAAGTATAGTGTCCAGAAGCAAAAGATAAAATCTTTAAAAGCTGATATCATAATGTAAAATTACACAAGGAGTGATTTGTAACTCACAGATCAATCAATAAATAGTTAAGCCATATTTACATCTTGATCTCCATGACAACAGCAGAAACAGACCACAATGAAACAAAAGCACTGGCTCACCAACTGCAATGCCACCTACATACAAGTTTGCTCGCTGAACACAGTCCCTTCTAGTTCTATTTGTTCATACTTTTACTTCGAAAGCTGGTATGCTCTTCAGAAAGCAGCTATGCTGAAAGAGGCTAAGATCTTCTACATGTACTTGATTTAAAAACATTTAGGCCTATACACATTTACAAAACTCTTTTCCGATCTGTACAAAACAACTTTTGTGAATTTCAGTGACAGTGACATAATAAAATTTATATGGAACAATTTAATTCTATTTGTGAAAAGTAAATTGATGAAGCTCTGAATGCCAAGCACAAAGTACCCAAATAGATAGTGAAAGGCACGAAGTGGCCATTATTGTGCTGCGCCAAAAAACTCAAACTCTCAGGCTGCATGATTTATGCACTGTCAGAGTATTCTGGTGCACTTACAGATTCTCAGAGTGATGTGAGGGAATATCTCAAACTCAAGTGCCCCTAAAGATGTGATCACTGGAAATATTCCTGATTTCCTATGTGTCTCATTCTATTGCCCCTACAGAGCTTCTCTGTTTCAAATTTCATTGTGAACCAGGCCAACAGGCATGGCATGAAACCTTATTAATAATGGCTACATTCATGTACAAACAATAGCACCGTTTCAAGCTCCTGGCTGAAATGGTATGAATTTTCTTCTCCCCCCCCCCCCCCCCACTTTCCATATTAAAAAAAAAAGAAAGTTGAAAAAAAAAAAAAAACTCTTATACGTAGCCCACAACTTTGAGTTTTTTCTTCATCCTGTGACTAGTTTTATGCCAAACAATTCTAAACAAATCATATGACAAATTTGATAATAAGCACATCACCAGTCTGGAATATGTAAAAAGCTTCATTAAGCAGTTTGGTGAGCCAATGCTACATCTGACATAACTGAAACATCAAAGAAAACACAATGACTGATTGGAAAGGTAGCTCATTGTTGACATTTCATACAAAGCTTTTCATACAACTTTTTCTTCAGATAAAGCAAATGTCTCTTACAAGTTTCTTTAAATAAGTACACACAGTCACTCATTTGTGTTCTGAAATATATTACTACCAGTACCATTGCAACCACACTGTGAAACAACATACACCTCTATGCACATTTGATTCAATTTTCACTTTCACGGTCTAAATTGAATTTTACAATCACCATATTCCCTGAAAGGAACTACATCTTTAATACATACTGTGCAAACCAATTTTTGTTCATATTGTTTTATCTTGTGTCTTTAAGACTGTACAGATTCCTTCCCTCAGCTTATAAAAATTTGAATCATGACTTTTGGATCTGTTTTCCACCACTACACAAGTTCTGTTATCCCTTACTAGACAAATTCTGTTATCCCCTACTAAACAAGCTCTATTTTGCCACAATATGTTTTGCCATATTAAAAAGGCATTGTTTCCCCCTACCAAACTCCATTTTTCCCCCAGCTACATCAGCTGTTCTGCCATACTAAGCGAGCTATAGGATCGTATTCCCTACTAAACAAGCTCTGCTGTGTATTTCCCCCTACAAAACAGGCTGCATTTTCCCTGTTAAAGGAGTACGTGTATTACGTCATACTGTATTAACTGCTAACATGCTCTGCCAATAACTGTTTATAGCAAAATACAGAAATTATCAAATGTGAAACCTGAAGGGAGAAGAGAAACACATCAAAATATGCAAAATGTACTCATCAATATGGCAAGACATTGATGTTCTCAATTATCAGTATATGAAAAAAAGGGCAACCTCTGAATAAATAAATAATTTATCCATGCAGTATGTATGCACCTTACAGGCATCTCTCATGGTTGATGAGCATGCTGTACTGTGCTTCAAAGAACTACAGGTATAGAACAAACAGTGTACATGTACATGTACATCCCAACCGCAATGCTGTTGCAAATATTTTTAAGTTTTTCTTCCAAAGCACTAATGCACAAGGACCCACTGACTGAAACAATATTAATTCCATGTTGTGGGCTTGTTCCTAGTATTTATACTACAAAACATTCTTGTGGCATGTCGCCACAGCTCTGTGATAATGGTATATGCCAGACTTACGCTAAAAAGCAACTGACCCATATGACAGTTCATTGAGCATGAGGGCTATCAGATAATATTATAGAAAAAGAGATGCGCCAGTAGGAAAATGTAACAATCAAATAGAATCATAATGAGATAAGTCACCAAATGACAGGAAAAGAAAGTTTTTTTGTAATACCTCAAATGTGTCAAAAATGACTGAGCCATTAACGTAGAGCAGTAACGACAATATTTTCTACACTTTCATCAGTTTGGCTTTCCTGTGATAAATGTCTCAACATGGACATCTGTGCAGTGACACACGTGAAATGGAATTCACTAGTGGAACATTATTTCTTTGAAAACCCAAGTATGTCAAGCCACAGACAGTCTTTTCCCATCCATTGTCAAATTCAGGGATAAATGCTCCTCTGATATCTGACCTGTTTGGTGCATAATCACCAACTTCAAACATGACTTTCTGAGGCCACTCATACTATGTCAAAGTCTCATGATATATAAAATCTCACTCAAATTGGTAGATGATGACATCTGTTCACTTTTTACTAGGCAGCATGGCGTACTGAAGAGTTAAATGAATGCAAACATGCACAAAAACAAAGCATAAATTATACAGATTACAGTCAGTAAGAATTTAGAAGCAGTTTTTCATACACACCAATCTGACAGAAGTAAGGCTTTCACAGACAAGGAGTTGAAAATAAAGATATACTCTGTAGTGATTAGACCTTATCAGTCACTAATGGCCTTTCAGAAAATATTACGTCACACTTCAAAAACCTGAAAATTAACAGCACCCGAATGCTAAAAAAGATATTGATGAAAATCACATCAGCCTAACCTCCTTTAAAAACCCTTAGCAAAATAATCCATTCTTCACAAAGCATAGTATTTTGCACGAAACATCTTTTCATTTTCAACTCCTTAGGAACAATGTCTGCGTAGGCAGCTGAATTTTCTTCATCGGAAGCAAGAGAAGGTACTCATATTATGCTATAAATTTCACCTTGATTCATTCGCACAAAAAAAAAGAAAATATCTTTCAAAACAAAAAAACGTAGATGAATGAATGACAAATTAAAATGTATTGACATTTACCATAAATTCTCACATAGCATGTCAAATATTTCACCAAAACAACTGAGACGACATAAATGTTCCCTGGTTCTTGGAAGTTAACAACGTATGAACTTACCTGGAAAGTTCACATAAGGTCACTACTATCCACAAAGTACCATGTATGTCATTTAAGAATGTTGTTAGGACGCATGGTCTAATTACAATGCCAAACAGAGAAAATACTGGATTGTGCACACTGTTCAGCAATGGATTATCATGTAAAAACTACTATGCGCCTCTAACAACAACCATAATTTGAAATCATGCACAGTAAAATTCATAATGGTAAATCTTTTATCCATGACTTCAAGTAGTAAACAGTCAATTGGAATATTGTTCGGGAATTACATGATGTACTATGAGGCCTTCAGATGACATCAGTGTGAGATGATCATTCCACGAAGAGGGCTGAAAACATTACAGCAGCTTACAAAACAAATACAGCTAAAAATGAAACATACTTAATGACGCTGCTAGAGAGACTACATCACACACACACACAAACATATCTTGACCTGATAAAAACATGAAAATGAAAAAAAAAGTATGCGCATCTGATTTAGCATTGAAAAACAAAACAAATAAAAGAAAGAAAGAAATTTACAGCCAGGTGTTGATTTTACAAAGGATGAAATGACTGTAACTTACTCAAAAACGATATTTGGATGGCAAACAAATGAACATTTTACACACTCTGATATGCTAATAAGGAATATGCTCCTATAACAACCCTAAATTTCTACCATATAATGCTAATGACTGCCTAAACAATAAGAGGGTCCCAAATACGTGTAGAATGTGATTAATTCTTTCAATATTGCACTTTTCAAGCAGTTCTATTCCCTCATTACACATGCTTCAGGGCTGTTTTCAAAAAGTCATTTATCAACTTTTAAACAACAAACTTGGACATTTACATTCACTAGCTGTAGCCTGTATCTCTGCAACAAGCACTGATTCATGTTATTGATTGCGAAAACTTTACGAATTTTTGAAAATGGCCCTAAAATATTTTTTTTTACATTGAAAATGTACCTCTGCCTCATTTCAACAGTAAAAACAAGCTGTGACCCACATGTCATACATTAATCATAAGCTTCCTGCTTGCCTAATTTTCATTTCACTTACATCATACTGCTCAGTATGATTACCCTTTTATGTGGGGAATACAACTACCACATACGTAAATTGGGCCAGGAAAAAAAATAAAAATACTAAAGTGAAAAAACCCCAGGGGTTCCAGCAGCATCTTCCAAGCGGATCAGAGATTTTACCTGCAACACTTGAACAGTTACAGTGTCAGCATTGGGTGAATTAACAACATTCTACACTCTACTTTGAACGTGAATATAAAAAAAACTGTGGCTGCTGATTTACAGATAAAGTATAAATTAAAAATGTAAATAATATATAATAAAAAAAAATTAAAATGAATGGTAATTCCAGTTATTGAACTGTTTTCTTTCTAAATATATCTGAATGTTGAAAACCAGCACACATGTGAAGGGATTGTTCTATACTGTGCCTGGACTCCAAAACAAATTGTGTGGCTATGCATACAGACCAGCGAATACACCTGTGCAAGGAACATTAACCCAAGACTGTTTGTGTGATTAGAGTGAATCACTTTGAAAGAGCTGAAGTTTTCAGAATCAAAGCATGCACAAAGGACACCTTTTGCTCATTACTTCTTTTTTTTTGTTTGTTGTTGTCTTTTAGCTTTTCAGAGACTTGGGCATGATGTAGAACTAAGCCTTACATGCTCGTTTGTAATGTGCTTCTACATAGGCACAACAATAATAACCCAACCAAGCAAGCTGAACTTAAAAAACTGTACATAAAATCAAACACAAAATGTACCCCTGCTATATAAGATTTACAAACTCTGTCATGGATTAGTATACTTTAAAACCATTCAAGGTGAATTTTTCTTTTATCATGATCTGTCTATCACAGGCATGTACATAATGAATGAAAGTAACATTTTATAGACGGAAAATTTTAATATTTTGATGACGTCTGTAGGCCTACATCCAGGAAAAAAATTAATGAAAAAAATAATAATAATGTTAGCCACAAATTCAAAGCCAAAAATACTGATCATTACACTTTTAAAATATAACATTCTCCTTTTCCTTCAGTGGCTGCAACTTTGCAAAAGAATGCGTTGAAACTGATTCTGTTACCTTGTGATTTACACAAAAAAGTGAAGTTTGACCTGAGAGGGTATTGTGGAGTAAATGACGTGAATATTAATCTCACATCACACAAAGGCAAAATGTCTGTTTTTCTAAGGCTGGGTGGTAAATGGGATGTAACTATACAAAAAACATTCATTTACAAACCATACTACAAGTAACTTTCTAAATTTGTTTTATTGGCATATGATCTGCCAATTTCCTTAGAGTCAAGCACAAGGACCTTTTTGGTAATTCTATGCAACAGAAAGTGAGCCTCAACATGACGACAACCCTATTTCTTCTGTATAAATTCTTTAAACAGCTTGAAATCAATATCACTTTCTAGCATTCTTTGAACTAGATGTCTTAAATATATGTATGCAAAGACCTGTGCTCTGACAATTAAATCCTGAACCCAATGGCAGCATCAGATCTGTATTGTCCTTTGAGTGAATTCATATGTGACTATCATAAATATATTAAGTATGGGTAAATACAGAATGCTGGAATATTAAAAACCATCCATGAAATCAAAATAAACATCAACCCTGCACAAAGGTGATGCTGGTAGTAGACAAATCCAAAGATAATCCTAAATTTTCTTTCATGATAATAAATATCTTTGGATTTCATTTACCAATATTATTATACTATTAAAAAAATATCCTAGCCACCAAAGATCCCAAATATTCAATACCTTTGACGATCTAATGTAAATGTTTTCTACTGAAAGAGTATACCCACTTGTTAAAAATTCCAGGTTTACAAATATTTCCATAGGCAGAGTTTGCAAATATTTGTCACTGCTCTAACATCCCTTTGTACACTTGTCTTAATCTTAGCTTCCATCAACCATATACTGTCACAGTGACCACATTAGAAATATGAAAGTGGCAATGACTCAAAAGTAAGAACATAAAAGGGACCCATGATTCTGAATTTCTTAATGTGGATACCGCATGGTGACAATTGCTTAACATTGCCCCATGGTGAATATTGCTTGACATGGATATCCACACAGTGACATGTGTAGGATGGAAATCCCAAGTGGAAAATTATAAACTTGCAATAGGACCAGCGTTAACCTGCTTTTTCCTATGCCTTCCATTCAGGAATACAAGATACTGTGATAACCTAGTCTCTGTGAAGCAAATGAGATTGATGGTCTTGACTTCAATTTTCACAATAAGAAAAAAATTCCTTCATCAGTCTTTAGAACTTACTATGTAGATAACACAGTAGTAAATTTGTTGAGTAAGTTAATCCTGACTCTCTGGATATTGTGATTGATATCTTTCAAGTCTTGGCAAATCAACAAAAGTGATCTGTTCAGTAGAATGTTTGTTCTTGAGACGCACCTAGGTTGTGTTGAAAAATGAAAATCTGCCTACCTTAACATATGGTAAAAATACAATTACAACCCCTTTTATTTAAATTAGAATTTTATATGGTACTTCATATCAAATCCTACATGAAAAGAAACAAATCAGAATTTGCCAGTTTGTGAAAAATTCAATAGTACTTTATAATATAATATAATGTAAAGCACTTGCACACGTCCCAATCAAAAATCCTTTTCTATCCTCTCTTGCATTGTTGAAAAAAAAAACACCAAAGAGATCTAGCTAACTGCAATTCTACTTTGGGCTTCCAATTTTTCTCCCCCCTAATATAATATTCAAGGATATCATTTCCATCACATAAAGAACTAATTTCCCCCCCAAATATTCATGGATGACATTTCCATCACTAAAAGAACTTTAAGTAGTTATTTATTTATATACATCTTCATATAATGTATCTGGATTCTCTCTGCTTAAATCATAGGGGCCACCCAAGAACTATGAAAAAGGAGGAACTTTTTTTCGACTTGCCGGGGGGAGGGGGAGGGGGGATTTTTTTTTTTAAATCAAGCATAAATAACACAATTTGGCGGTACCTAAACTGCTATTTTATTAATATAGCGGCACAACAAGCGCATAGCGGCCGATAGCGGCGAAAGTTGGAAAAAATTCAAATAGCGGAAAACCGCTACATAGCGGGAAAGTGGCACCTATGTTAATTTAGAATATTTTAAAAATCTCCATTTGAATCATACTGCAATCATCTAATATATCAATTAAATCCCCAAATCATAGCGGCATTTTTCATGAGAGACCGCTCTTCTACATGTTCCATGTAATGTGCATCATTGTCATTTTCACCCTATCTTTTAAATAAATCTGTGATTAATTAATTTTAAAATAAGCCAAGAGGGGCTCATGATAAATGTGACTACAATGTGCATCACCATTTCACATAAGTTAAAGAGAGTTCCAATATTGGAAACATTGCATATATATATACAGTGTTCAAAATGAATGTGCAAAACATAATCCTATTTTCACTTGCTGGCTATAAGAGAAGCGTCACCAGCTGCGGTTGGAACATCATCATCTGCACCATACATCCGCTGACTGCCACTTTTAATATTGGTCCTCTCATCTGCTTCATCTTTCTCATCATCAACTTTTTCCCCACCCATTCCCATTGCAATGGGCTGTGATGTGACAGGCTCCTCAGGAGAACTGCTCATTTCCTCCTGAAAGAAAAAACACATCTTATTATTTTAAAAAATTGTGGCGTGAGTATTTCAATGTGGTGCAATATTGGCCCTATTTTTGCTCAATGATTGCAGTATGATTCAAATGTCAATTTTAAAAGTTATAAAATCAATGTTTTTCTCAAGCGTGTCAATTAATTTAACCTAATCGCTTTTGTATTGACCTTTTGCATTTATATAAATTTTGGATAATGTCTTTAATAAGTTAAAAATGTAAATATTTCTTTTTTCTTCTCCCTTAGATAAGCACACCACATGTGAAAACTGTACCTGACAAGTACTCAGTTGGTGCATAGTGCTCTGCTGTGCATGAGGTCTGAAGGAATTATAATGGGGAATTGTCTAGATCAGAGAGGGGGAGAGGTAGGGTGGCAACACAGATTTATCCTGGATAATGCCCGATTGGATAATACCTCATCTAGTTTAAAAAATTTCAATACTATATCCTAAATATATTTCAAGACTTGCTCATGGTTGGCACTAGTTACTGACTAAACCACAAACACCGTAAGCTTCAAAATTTTTGACAGGTTATAACTTTCAAGCAAGTGATAATGCGACCATTGACTGATAAATACTGATACTAAGGCATCTGATTTTTAAACAATATATCTTTTTCAATTCACTTCATCCTTGCATGGTGTCCTCTCTTGACTTTTATGGAGTTCAACTGACTTCCTTTCAAGATATGTCTTCACCTTGAATTAGGAAAACAACTGGTGATTATGTAGCAAACAATACTTGATGCACTGAGAAGTAGCGTATATGTTGAACACCTTTTTTTTTACTAATTCACGACTTTTATTTGGATTTAGAAAACAGGGGCAATTCTGGCATCAGAGACTGTAGCTGTGTGTGTGTGTGTGTGTGAGAGAGAGAGTGAGAGAGAGGGGGGGGGGGAAGCAGAGCACAGAGATGGGACGGGTTGATGCAGCTTTATGCCGGACAATGCCAGGAGTCTCAGCACATTGAAAATTTCATGGATTAAATCAAATCGAAGGTGTCATGGCAGGCCCAAGTCCACAAAGGACATCTAATCAGAACTTCTTGGAGTGGGATATGACTAATAGTACGTTCAAGACTGAATGTGCAAGACTGATGACAGTGACAGAACGAAGGGGCTGGTGACTGGCTTATACTCAGGTCCACAGACAGACAAAATACAAATTCTATATCTTTCTGTTACACAGTGCCACTGTCTTTTTTTTTTTACTGCTACTCACATGCAGATTCGCATAGTCTCCGTCATCTTCTGGTGGCTGCGGCCGGCACTTCCCACAACAACAATTACAGCACATGCAACAACAGCAGCAGCAGTAGCATCCAGTGATGATGCCACAGAAAATGGCAAAGGCCTGTGAAATTAAAAATAAAATACTAATTACCAAAGCAAACATTTTCTTTTTTAAAAAAAGTACAATAATTTGCAACAAACAAGTTTGACAAGTACTTTGAAACCCTAGATATTTTTGGTTTTTGCTCACTTCTAAAACTGCCAATTACTGCACTATTTCACCACATTATACAGGTGAAGAATTATAATACATACTAAGCGTCTACCATGTCTGAATACTCCTAGCAGTCCATATTTACATGAAAATAGAAAACTGGAATAAAGTAAACAAAATCAAATAATGTTCAGCATAAGTAAAGATGTCTAATTTGTCAGAATTTCTGCACTGTTTGTCCCAGAAACTGCACTATGGTCAAGAACAGAATAAAGAATGTACAAAATAATGAACATACAACATTTTGAGACCCAGCATATTTCCACAACATTTAGTTCTAGATGATGGTGGTACATAACCCCAAATATTTCTACATCAAATACCCAAGCCTCATCATCAAGTAAGTGGAACTTTTGGTGTTTGTTACCACAGATAACTGTGCCAATATCCCAACTGAAACACACTAACACTGATAACAGGGAATTACATGTGAGAACAGGTTATTTTTAAGTGGGATGAAAATTCTAGCATATCCGTCATCAATGTTCCCCTCTATTTTAAAGTAGCCCAAATGTCCAAAAGTCTCATGCTGTGCAATTCTTTTTTTTTTCCTGTGATGAAAATATGTGTTCACTATGTACTTTCGTAAATGTAAACTTGAAATTGTTTCATGATAATTTTGGCACAGTCCATCTCTCCTGGCTAATAGAACTGTACAAGCATGTTTTAATTTGCCCATAAACAAACACACAGCTTAGAAGGAACACTGTTCATCATAAATTGCATCTAAATGCCTGCCTACATTCTCGAATTAACAAGAATTAACTTTCTTTATTTAAACATCAAAATTTAGTTTCAATTCCACAGCTTTTTGGCTTAATGGTTTGTTACAAATGTCACGAGCCGCATGAGCTCTTTTTTTCTGTTAGTCATGGGTTGGTTTATTTTGGGAGAATATGAAACGCGTTTAGCTATTAATCGAGCCACGGATTTCGTGATGAGGGATGTGTGAGTGAAGTTTGTAAACATTAAGTTAACCCTTTGATTTTGGTATGCGTGTGAGATTTTCTTGTTTACATAGTAGGATTGTAGAAGTTCGAGCGTAGGTTTTTGAGTTGTGTACATATCCTTTTGAGAAAGCAGCTAGGGTTAACTGAAAGACAATCTTGTGTTTGTCGTGGCTAGGTCCTTGATCGTCCAATCGGGAGGGAGACCCTTAGTAACCATCGGGGGGTATAAAAGCTAACACACGTACTAAGATCAGTGGATTCATATTTCGAGCATTTGGCGAAAGGACGAGTCACGGGGGCCTCCTACCTGAGTGGAGATGACAGACAGAAAGAATCGCACTGTGAGAGACCTGGACAGTGACGAAGCCTCTGTGCACCAGGCTTAAGTGTGCACACCGCTTGCATTGGACTCTCTCGCTCGCAAAACCATAGCGAGCGAGGAAATGGTGAGATCCCTCATATGTGTCCATGCCAGGAACTGTGACAGTTGTTCCGTCACCCCATTGTGACGAAGAGAAGGACATTGACTATACTTTTACTAGATGTGTAATGAGCTGTTAGATTGTGTTTGAGATTGAACTATGTTCATTTCCCAGCTGTATACTTCTTAGTGTGGAGCAGCATAGAGATTTTGTAAAATGTATTACTGTGAAAATTATTAGTGAGTGCTACTACGCTTTATGAGTCAGTCAATTATCTGATTAGGTGCTATTACTGATTGTATGAAAGCGAGACCGACCAAATTGAATTTGTTTACACCGGTGTCCTTTAGGAACCATAGTCTTGGATAGGCACACTTAAAGAGTGCATAGTACAATACTTTCTTATATACCCTATTTTAGATAGACTTGCTGGACTTTCTGTAGTCGATGACATTTATGTAATATCTATGATTGTGATTACCATAAATTATGCAGTCGAATGTTGTATTATGATTATATGGCCCGTCAGGCCTGAACATCAGTAATCCTGTGTTGCTTAGTTATTGAGGTATGAATGTTTCGGGTGTGAGTCAACGAGCTGTGTTCACAGCTACTATATCCACTCTTTCCCACTTTTGACAACAAATTAAATCTTCTCAAATTTGAGGTCAGCTGTATTTTGCTTTTTTTTTTCTCCACATATCAGGGTCTTCTCACAATTTTTTTCATGTCTTTTTTTGTTATTTCCTCACAAATCTGACAACAGCAAATTTGAATCTTATGATCTCTTCCTTCACTATCGCCATGGTTAAAGTGGGCCAAAAAACAAAAAGCATTTGCCGAGCCCTGCACGAGTGTTCAAGAACGAGAAAACATAATGTCAAAGTTCAATGAACTACGTGATGGCAAACTTAAGAAAGTGGCATGACAAGTTTAGAAACTTTCTGGTATTTCTTCAAGTTTGTCGTGGCCTACATTTAATCCTAATGTTCATATTCTCAAATCTATCCACTCCCATAAGGCTATAAATGTAAATAAATACATTTTTCTTAAAGCCCTACTCCAATCATTGTCCACTGTTCTCAAGTTTTCTTAACCCTTGCAGTGTTTGGGCCACGGTATCTCTCATAAGGCCACGAATTCATGCTACCACTTCCACGGGGCCTGGTTGATATGTCCACGCTACTGCACGTTTTTCCTGAAACTGCTTGTACAGGCCTAGCAAACCAAGGGACAATTGGAAGCAGATTTCTGTATCACTGCCAGGGTTAATATCTGGGAACGATACATTTCTTGACCGGTACAAGTGGAAATCATCTAACCTACCTTACACCAAGGACTGGTGAGAACAAGGTATGTGTTGACATTTTCTTCCCCAAACTGCTCAGCTGCATATATACCCATGGAGCCATAGTTATCATAAATACCACGTTTGGTAGTGTCCATTAAGATCCCATTGGCTCTGTTGATTTCCTTAAACTGCGGAAAAAATTCCAGTGATATGTAATTCACTTCAAGCACAAACACAGCAAAATCTGGTCCATAAAAAGATGTGTTGCTATGACCATTATCATTGGCCAGCAAGTAAAGCGCTGTTTTTTTTTAGCAACAAAAAAATAACAAGCAAAACTGAAGACCCTACATTTGCGATTCTTTTTGAAATTGAAGATGTTCTTTTATTTTACCTCTGAATAAGAAACTCTTAAAAATTTAAGAAGAAATAAATTCCCACAGATTTTTAAAAAATAATTTTTAAAAAGATGTAATAATTAAAAGTACATCTCAATGATTTTTATCAATTTTTTTCTGGCACAGATAAAGTCTTGATATTTTTCTGGCACCTACCACCAAACACTGGCACTGCCAAAACTAATCTTATGACTCATGAAAGATCAACATAATATGTATACAACTTTACTGTGTACCTTGTCAGCAGCATCTGGGTCATCTCTATTCTTGTCTGGATGAAACTTCAGGGCCATCTGTTGTGATGACAAATCATTTGAAAGTTACATAGGTTAAACATGACAGAACAATGGTCATAACAAGAACACTGCAAAACAATGATTATGACAAGCATACCAAAAACAAACAAACAAACAAACAAAAAAAACCAATAGTTGTTACATGTATAAAACAAAACAAGGGTTGTAACAAGTCTACAGCAAAACAATGGTATATAACAACACGAGGGTAATGACAAGTATACAGCAGAACTGTGGTAATGACAAGTATATAACAAAACAGAGGTCACAACAAGTATACAGTAGAACAACAGTAGTGACAAGCAAACAACAAAATAATAGTTTATAGCAAGTATACAGAAAAACAATGGTTGTAACAGCCAGTAAGGAAACAGTGGTTATGATAACAAAACAATGGTTATGAGATTGTGTGTAATGAAATGAAGCAATGATTATACCAAGCATGGATGCCGATTGCCTTCACTCCACTCTCTTCTCTTTCCAATCTCATGCACTGCATTTTCGGAATTTCCCCCTTTCATCTCTTTCCCACATATTCCCTGCTAAAGCTCCAGTTTCCTTCTTGCTGCAATAATGCTGTGGGGTCAGGAACTTAAAAACTAAACACAATACTCCTGAAACAATTATGCAACATGTATTGTAAAAATATCTCTTGCAGTCAACTGGAAGCAGCCACATTCTCTCATGGTTCTGCCTGTTAAAACCACACCATAAATTTTATGCAAATCAGAATATTGGAAAACGAATATTACCTTTCTGTAGGCCTTCTTTATCTCATCATTTGTTGCACCCTTTTTGAGTCCCAACAGTTCATACAGGGAATTCCCTGAACGTCTACAAGGAGGAAAAACAAACAAAAAAGCATAAGAAACATAATATGGATGAATTTTTTTTTTTTTTTAATCAGAGATTTTTTATGTATTATTTTCTTTATTTCGGTATTTCATGATCCGATGAATACTAAGGTGCTATCTACCTCTAAATCACACAGAACCCTGTTATACTCAGGTCAAGATCTGTAATAAAAGCGACAGCCTTGAAGCCCCCCTCCCCAAGCAACCATGCCGAAGGTACCGGATTCGCATCCTGATCGGTGCAGGCATGTTGGAATTTTTGGGAATTTTCCCATATTTTCCTGTCCCTGACCCTATGGTCGGTAGGATCGAGCACCTTGTCTTCTCTGATATGGTCGAAAAATTCGAAAGGCCAGTGTGCACCTTGCCCATGTTAAAGATACCTTGGCAGTTGGAAATCGTGAAAAGCAGGTCGAACAGGCCGCTGCCCGAGCAAAATTCTAAAAAAATAACAAACCAATCCCTACCACAACAAGAAAAAGTGAGGTGCAAATGCCAGCTAAGGGCAGAGAACCTCTTAAAATAAAAACCTAAACACACACCCTCGGCAACGAAGGACAGATGTCTTTGGTCGGTGCCACAGACTTCATGCCAAAACAGACTGCATATTCTCAAAGCTTGCTGCTTTTACTCTGAACATAACATTGTATGAAATGTTTGTTGAAAACAGACAGATTCCAATTTTGAAACAACTTCAGAACTCTATGTGTGTCTTTTGACAGAAAGATATTTACAATGATTAATCCCTGCATTATTTCAAGCCTTGAATGTGGAAACAGATGGGCACGGTTTAAATTTCATTATCTGAAAGAAGGTTTGGGATTGGGACAAGAATGCAAAAGAAGATGCTTGAGAGAATTTCATTACTCGCACTCCACCAAGTATTTGCAGTAATGTTTCCATGAGTGGCAGTCTTTGGTACATTTCTTTCTCCAACAAAATGCATGAACAGCAAGAATACCCACTTCTCTTTGGAGGAGAATGGCCACAAAGGAGAAAAATACAGCATGTTTATAATTGTCTACTATCTGATCTGAGTCACGTGTCGGCATAAACTGCTTGAATGCAGAGCTAGAAATTCATTTCTCTGGTTTCTCTCCCAGCATACTATTTATTTTCCATCACAACATGACTATGAGCATTTAATTTGTTACGACATTGTGATTTGTACTCTGGATACTGCCAAAGATTATCAGACTGTAAACAGGTAAGCCCATGAAAAGACCTGAACTAGACCTGTGTGAGTTAACATAACCTTCAAATCCCTGATTTGTAAGCAACAGTTGTCTTAAAATTAAGAAACTTTCAAACATCCATGGGCCCCATTTTCTTGCCAGTGACAGTGATTAAAGAAAAAAATAGAACAGGAATGCTTTCAGCAAAGCAAATTGTCTTTTTATCCACCTGTTGTATAGAATCAATTATGTTGGCCCTCGACCCCTTTCTCTAAGTATTGACACCCAGGCTGTGCTAACCTGTGCATTCCTTGGCCTCCATATAGACCACTCCTTCCACTATGTGGTGCTATTGTCACATGCAAACTAACTTCACAAGGCAATTTTTAAGGCTGCATTATTTTTCCAGTGTCTGGCACAGTTCCAAGACAAAGCCAGACTGTTAAAAACACAGTGTACAATTTCCTGTACATGCTTGTGCCACTGCCCATAACAACTGCAGTAGCAAATTTTCACAATCCAGCCTGGCACCTTTGCATAAGTACGGCAGTGGGATAGAGGAATGAAGAAAGACAAATTGGGTTTCTGACTGATCATGAGTCAAGGCCTCAAGAAAATCCCATCATCCTTCCTGAAAACTGGGAGGCCTAAAAATTCTCGATACAAAATAAAGTTATCTCCTGTCAGAAAATAGCTCTGATTTCATGAGCCCATGTTAAAAAAATGTTATATTATTTATTAAAAGTGACCAAAGCTTCAGTTGTCATGATTGTAATCAGTCGTTTATCTGTAGGCACTGACTATTAATTCATTCAATATATGGCCTTATGAACAGATTAAGGATCTTTCAGAACCAAAGAAAATGACATAAAACATTTATCCACCCCACCCCGCCCCCCTCCCCGTTGTGACAAAAATAAAAGGATAAGTCCCCCCCCCCCCCTTTTATAAAGACATCACAATTACCACACCCATGTTTGATAACATGTTCAGACAAGTGCTGGCACAAACCAGTTAATCTTAATGACTTGTGAAGTAACCAAACCCCCTCCTCTACCTCCCACCCACTAAATCATAACATATCGACATTTTGCTAATGCTCTTACTGTTTCCGCTAACTCAATGCAGTCATGTTCAGAGCTGTGCATAAGAACATCTGTTCAAGTTACAGTAATACACAAAAATCAATATGATAACAAGGTTTGTAATATGTCGTGCACGCATGAACTTAGTGTGATATTTCTAAGCAGACAACCCATATACTTTTTTTTCGTACATGACAACTAAGAAATTATTTTGGAGAAAAAAAAAAAAATTGTTAAAAAAGAAGAAGAAAGGGAAAGCAAGCTTGCGTTCAGTACCCAGTGGAGCCTTGCGACAACTGCTTCAAAGTTTTCATTATTTAATAGTGTGAGAAGTGCGATTAACATAGTTTTCAATAACATAAACCCGCCTACATAAAAATCATACTTTCGTTCATCGGATGTTTACAAGCACACGATACAGCCATTATAGATTTTCAATGTGACCGACCACTTCGTCAGCGATGCGCCTATCTGATTGAGGATTGCGAGATCAAGAGTAAAGCATCAGAATCGCTGGCATTTAATATGTTGAGGTGTGCTAGCCATAAAATTGTTGCATGCGACATTTTGCCGATTTTGGGGTTTTGTCATGAAAGTGGTTCTCTCACTCCAAATCTCATTATGTGTATGTGCCATCCCAATCGTTTAAAAACTTTCCGAGATATGTGTTTGTGATGTAATGTTTTATGGGTTTTGGCCATTTAGACGACCAAACTTCAACCTCATTTTCTCGAAAAAGCACAAAATGCATTATATACTACAATATGGGAAATACGCGACGATGTCTACCTGTTTCATTTTCATTTAATTTAGTTACTAAGTAATTTATTTCAGTAATTTTGGTAACAGCTACTTATAGAACGACCATCTGTTATATCAAGTCGACAAGATTAGTTACTTATAGGTTAGCCACGAAATGTTACTGATTAGTGATAGGGTAGCCATGAAACGTAAAATTGATTAAAATCTTGGCCTCTGACATTACCATTGGTCTTACGCATTACACAAACATCCGCAATTCTTGTCAGGCGAGGACGTGTATGCCTACATGAGTGTCCTTTTACTGTCTCAGTCTCAATCATTTGTGCTCACTTCATGCGTTTGTAGTGGCGAATAGGATTTAGTTGCCTGGAGATCACACAGCTAAACACGCTTACATTAGTCTAAGTATCACTCTACGTGCATGTACTTAACCCCTATTCCCATCGCTTTTCAATAATAATCATACTTTAATACAGCTGGAGGGCGAACATTTGCGCACCTAAAACATCGCGACCAATCGACCAAAAATTGATTAAACTTCGTGTTCTGCCTCAAATTTTGACGTGAGCACATCCATTTCGGACAAACTTCAGTCTTTTAATATTATTTACCTAGGAAAATAAAGAGATGCATACTCTACGTCAAAAAAAAGTATGACCGGAAATTTCGTTATTCACCTCTTTTAACAAGAAGTCTTTGCTGGTGGAAAATCGACTTTACATCAATCACTTCGTGTGTATTCTTCGCGTCAGGGGGCCAACTGATAATAATAACCATAACACCAGAGTGAATTCCGGGCCAGTGCAACATGAAACCCACTACTTTCGTGGTTCCCATTTCGGACAGGGGAAACAGCATGAAGAACTATTTATGTTCGCTGTGACAGACAGTCCTGGTGACATTCTTTCCAAAAATAAAACAGACACTTTAAATTTTCCGGCCAGACATGATTAAATAGTTTAATGAGCTAATCTTACAACTCGGGGCAGATCTCTATTTTTTCCTGTGCAATCATTCCCGTTGTTTGATTTGAAGTATCACATGGACTCAAAGAACTTAACTATACAGACAGTCTGTATAGTTAAGTTCTTTGCGGGGACGAGACATGCTGATTTTTAAAGTATTTTTAAAAATCTTTCTCCCTTTCTTTCAAAGGGGCCTAAATGTCGATCCATAGTTTCGGCCTACAGGGGCACAATTTGTTGCTACGTGCGGCTAACTTCCATAGAATGAGGTGTGACTGCCGTAAATGTGAAAGACTAGTCATAGTCCCGGCGTTGCCCGGGATAAAATGTTTATTTCGGTTTCAGTTCTGGGTGATTCTAATGGATCTGCTTCACTCTGCCAGTTCCTTTAGGTTTAATTTGTTGTTGTTTATCTGTTTCCTTTTTAAAACAATCGTAATACTGCATTCCTCTTTATGCTCCCCGTCGGTATTCAAGGTGAAGATTGTCATGAAATGACATGTAATCTGGGTGGTTGGTAGTTTTGTTGTTGTTGTTATTTTCGGTAACTGTACTGTTTTGCCGGCGACAATGGACAAAATGAAGCAAGTGCTTAAGCTTTAGACCTAAATGAATCAGCACAAAAAGTTCGATTGCAGCTCTAACCATCTCTTGTCTATACTAACCACGTGAGCAAATTAAGCGATAAATATAGATTCATCTTGCGATACTGTGATTGTCAACCTCATGGTGACACTTTTGCAATATGTTCCTCGTGTTCACGAGCCAGGACAGGAAAACTTGCAGTGATAACATCTAGAGGGGATTTTCCTGAACATAATTATTTTGTCCCACTGAACAGGCAGCGCCTCGAAACAAGGGGGAAAAAACAACAGAAATAGGAAGTGAAAGAATGAAAAGAAAAAGAACACTTAAAACGGATGTAGGATGTTTCAGAATTATCTCAGTAACTTTTATCCAATAGATCTACTCCGCTATTAAAACACGTCAGTTTCCCTTCAAGAAGTGAAGATAAACTGGGGTAAATGTGTGTGTGTGGGGGGGGGGGCGCGCTTCAGTACAATGTCTGCAACTTTTATCCAATATTAAAATCAAACCGGAAGTGAAGATAAACCGTGGCCCCAGGTTATAATGGAATTCAGATCTAGATTGGCTAAACGGGACGGCCGATGACTACAGAGAAATTACATTCCCAACAACAGTAGGCTATCTGACTGGGGTTTTATGAAGACCAAAATACATTCTTGACAGGCTTGGATAAAGGGTACTGCACAGACTAGACAAAAACAATGATAACAAATCGGGGGAGGGGGGGATAACAAAATAGAGAAAAAAGGGGGGACACTGCAGCGGGAGTGAGGCGAGTTAATACACGTGCAAAAATGTAATAATTAAGGATACAAAAATTTGTACTGAGGAACAGATAAAAGACGTCCACTCCACAATGCACGCGATCATGACAGTGTAACCCAACTAACTGGTAAACCTAACATCAATTTCTAAGCAGACCCCCTTTCTCGCTGTATCTATGTGTGTCACCTTTATATCAAATTAAATGTGCCACTCCTTGGGAGAAAAACATTCTTTTCCAGGAACACGGAGTTTCCATTTTAAAGTGCTTAACTAGCTAGTTTACATCCTGTTTACACCAACATCGAGTGTCATTCTTTTGGTTTCTATTCAGCGTTTGGCTTTCTGGGATCCTACTTGCATTAATTTAAACCCATACACCATGCATGGCACCCCCCTCCCCCCAAATCTGTGTGACACAGTGCAGCTCTCTCCCTCTTTCCCTTTCAGTTCACTCTCTCTACCGGTCTGTATGTCCGTGTCTTTGAAATTTGTGATAAATGTAGGCCGTCAAATTCGTCCAAATCTGGTAAAATCGAGTTTCATGACTGAAGTATGTAATAAAGTGAGCTTGCGGTGATTCATTGATTTTAAGATACTGCTAGCGTGTACAATTCTCTGAGGTCACCCTAACCGCTCTAGCGTGTGAGTGAGTGTAATAACTGCGGTCAATTTCCTTTCAGTTCAGAAATAAATCTATGACCCTTAATACGTCTATACAAATCAACAATTTCCTCTCGATGTCAATGGGAAAACCAAGGACTACATATATCCATGTACATGTACTTCTTTTTATTCTTTCGTACACGAGACTAAAAGTGAAAGCAAGTGTTGCTGACAGTTCAAGCATAATGAAAATACATGTACATGTACATAACGTTACTTGCCATAATGGCAATAAACACCCCTGGAAAGTTCTCTGGTAGTATGGATCAGAATGTCACTTTCTGGTGTCACAAACATTACCACCTCCATCCTTTACACCTCCGTGAACCGAAAAGCTCACTATCTACCATCTGGGATCGGTTTTGGATCCAATTCAAAATCTGAATGTTGGAAATATAAAAGTCATGTCCATTTTCACTCTTACGGTATTACCGTGTTACACACAGCCACCGTAGGATTTCACAGAAATGGGGAAAAGGCCAAACCGGGAAAACAAAAGTATTTTACAAAGCCAGACATTAAAAGAAAAAACTATTAATAAGTAACCTACACAATAAATTCTAAAGAAAAATATTCTTAATGAAAATAAAATTGAACAATGCAAACTTTCCGTCACCAGAACCTTCACCTGGCTAGAAGAAAATGTTCTTTTTTATCAATCTAAAAATAAAAATTTAAAAAAAAAAAAAACGAATGGTTTTTCTACCCTTCTTGTGTGCCTTCACTTGCAATATTAATAATGTACACATGTTTCTGATTGTGTAACTAACGTCGGGCACTGCGAAGATGCATTTTTTTTTAAAGACTTGAACAAAGTATTTAAAAATTAATTTACATGCAGGACAGCCCCTCCACATAATATGATGACTACAAATAACGAAGACTGCATTAAAAGCGAACTGAGGACTGTTTTATCTTGTGGGTGCCATGCTCGTGGGTAATTCACCGTGAAACAATTGTCCCACTAGTGCTCTTTGTGCATTCATTATTGAACGCCTGCACAAATATAACAGAGGAAACCTTGTATTGGTGCATTACCACCTCGCTGTAAATGTTTCGGGTACAGTAGTAACTAGTATCATTAGCGGATGCGGCCGCAATACAGAACAGTAACACAACAGTATGTGGAGCATGAAACGGGGGTGGGGGGGCGGGGGGAAGGGGAGAGGACCGTGGACACTCCAGGCGAGAAAAACACGACAGAGCAGGGTCATTCCAACGTGCAGAACTGTCGCTGTCTGAGGATCACCAGAGACCACACCAGAGAAGCGCATGGTGTATCCACCATATTATAACCACACACTGCAGATGATATAATCCGCTGGCCACAGGGCAGCAGGAAATCAATATGCTGCAAGAAACCCGGCCAAGGTATTAGCTACTCTTAGCATTAGTTATTATGCTCTCTACAGTTACGGTACTCCGCTTTTAGTTTTTTCATTAGCAGTGTTGAAGGAGGCCAGGAAACAGCATCGCGAAGAAGGTATTGGATTGGAATCCCCAGGGCAAGAGATCAAGAGGAAGGCCGCGCGGAACGTGGAGAAGAGCCAGAGAAAATGATGTGCAACGAAGCGGAAAGACTTGGAATAATGTAAAGAGGCTGGCCCATGATAGAGAGGGATGGAAAGTGTTTGTTGGTGGCCTATACCCTGATCCAGGGTGAGAAAGGCAATGATGATGATGAGTGTTGAAAATGTGCCACGAGGTACGATATTTACTGTAAATGATACTCTGGACGTTCTGAGTATTATTTATCAAGGCCATAGTTTTTTCACCCAATTTGTTCATTTGTAAACAAAGATACAGCAGGGTGAGAACACTACCTACACTGACCTCACCTACGGTGCCTATTCATTTTGCCTCTATCTGTTCTAATTATGTTTACATTATTCGCACTGCCAACCCCGGTTTTAATGTTTCTTCACAGCTTGTTGGCACGATTCTTCTGTATATATTTGAATTGGCCGCCAAGGCCTACAATAAGCTTGAACTTGAAAACCTCATTCATATAATTTCCCCTGTCCATAGCAGACTTCCATGCATATTGACAAAATCATTATATCAATTCATAACAAGACCAACACGTCCAATCCACTTTACTCTCTAGGGTGTTAATAGTAATACTAGCTCAACCCCTTAGAATGACAAGGTTCTAATTCACTTCCTCAACTTTTGAGAAATCGAGGATTGAAGTTTCATGTGATCATAGCTTTTAGAGTAAAGAACTTGATTCTTTTTAGTAAAACTTTGAAATTACATGCCGAATCTGCTTGATACACAATGGAGAAGGCCCACAGAAGTGGTATGTAACTCATTTCAGCCAAAAACGTGGAGATAGAACCTTGCCATTCTCAGGGGACGAATTCAAGCCCTAAAAATCTAAACTATAACACAGTGATAAAAAGTGTCACCAGTATCCTATATATGTATATCCCATGCTCTTTTACACTAGCTCATGCTTTACAGAAACACTTTGGAATACATGGAGGAAAGCTCTTTGTTATATATTGGTACAACCTCTTCCAGGCACCGTCCAATCATTATTTAAAGTAACAGAACGCAGTGATCCGAATGCTCAATATTGCTGAAAAAGGGCCAGTGATCCCCTTACTCTATCTAAAATATAAAAAATAAAAAGGATCCAGAGATTAAAAACAAAAAAACCCAAACAAACAGCTTTCAGAATTGTTAAAATATAGGTCTCACCATTTCTCAGAAATGAATTTCCTACTAACAAAGTTTGATGATAATTATTCTCCATTTGTATGTGCAGTTCCCAGTTTTCAGTAAGGGAAGACCCTAGGGTGAACTTAAATTTTCAAAACAATTTAAAAGCACAGCCAGCTCTGAAAGCCAAATCATGCTCCAAAATCAGAAATAAATCATGTGATCACCACTGCCAAGTAGTGATCCCTATGTCTCAGGATGAATGCTAGATGTGAATACAATATTACCATTGAACTTCCATGGAGTGTCTTGAGAATGTCCAAACTGCAATGGGCACTTTACTGGCAGTAATATTGTAATGTTTGTTTATGCATGCAAAATGGACCAATTCAAAATGGTTTATTTCTCACTCAAATTTTAATGAATGGGATGCGAAGAATATTAAACACGTACAGATGAATATTCTTTTCACTAAATTCATTGCTGGGACACAAAACTCATGAATGCTTAATTAATTGTCCAGTGTTCTGCAATGAAGTCACTATAAAGTCACTAACTGAATTATGGAATTGGCAGGGTCATTCAGTATTAAAGATCTCATGGCAACATTCTGATGTGATAGCAATATCACAACTTAATGACCCAATTACATAAATCCAGCAGAACCTCTATCCTTTAACTATTTAATGCTGTATTTCAGCTCAGTGCATTCTATCCGTGTATGACCTCTTTCAGACAATGGAATTGCTTTATTTCAATTGAAGTCCAATCATGATATGGGCGCAGTGGGTATCCATTTAAATGCTGAGGGCAAACATAAAGCCACAAGCCACTAATTTTGATAAATGTACACAAAATTTGTAGTCAGCACATTCTGCAACTTGTAGTAACTTGACCACAACATATTTGGAGGAATGGCAAACAACCCTGGCACTCCATCGCAATTGGTGACGCACGTTTCATCATAAGATTTAGATCCAGCCATCATAAGCGAGATATTACTAGCGTTTACACATAAATTGAGACTTATTTATAGGACTGTCTTCCATGCCCCCTCACAAAATATGACTAGAACATCTTCTACTACTTCCAGTGAAGAAAAAAATTTGATATTTTGCAGCCAAGCTGCCTGTGTGACCTTAGTCGTAACTTTCCCATATGATACATGTTTGCATCAGGTATCTTCGTTCTTGTTTGATAGTCTCATAATTGTTTTCAGTACAATGAAGAGTTCACTTGGCTTGTTCATTATAATGTAATGACACACACCTGTATGAAGCACAAAACTCGCAGCCCAACTGATATGACCGAAGTCTACATGTTTTTTTAAATTAAAATTCTGGGCTGCTGAGCTGGTGTATACTGCAACCAAATTAGTTGTGTTGTGTTACCACCAAACGTGCAT
Source organism: Onchidella celtica (assembly GCA_963931925.1). Classification (NCBI taxonomy): domain Eukaryota; kingdom Metazoa; phylum Mollusca; class Gastropoda; order Systellommatophora; family Onchidiidae; genus Onchidella; species Onchidella celtica. The sequence goes on from OZ007575.1 coordinate 9,781,752, forward strand.
TTTTGAAGCTTATACAAAAACTGATTAAAATAGAGACTGGAATGTACAATTTTGAACACCTCCTTTTATTCATTTGTCTATTGTTTCTGTACTTCAGCGACATGAAAATACATGTAGTCACATCACGATGCAACAAAAAATAAAAATGACAAAAAAGACATTTCCATAGTCAACAATTTTTATCTTTACACTAATTGTGGTATTTAGTTTTTTCCCTACCTCACACCACTTATTTGGTCATTCTCAGTCCTGTAAACTAGTTTTCATACAATTTCCTCGTTCTTTCTTGCCATTTGTCAGAGTTGAACAGAAAGAGGCCCTATGCCTAGGCCCACCTTTTGAGAATGACTCGTAATGACTTTCGTTAGTTTCAGTTTTGCCTTAATATCTATTATATATTTCAGTAACTCGCAACCTTTGGCATGACTAACTGACCAAACTATACACTCTTCAGGCCTTAAATTTGGCAGGAAGGTGGCAATTGAGATAAGGAAGATGATGGCTATAATTAAAAGTTGTTTACTTCAAGCATTTATTTTTTTTTAAATAACAATGTTTATTGTTATGTAACATCTGTATATTTGCATGTTTGTTTCGTATAGTACCGTGCATGTCATAAAAAGTAATCGCATCAAGTGTTCAGTTTGGTGCGTAGTGTTCTGGTGCGCATGAGTTCTGAAGTAAGACTGCAGTTTATTACTTTTATTATTTGAGAGAGAGAAGTGGGGGGTGCACATGATTGTTCTTTCCGGGCAATGCCCAGTAGGCCATCTAGTTAACAATAGTGGATCACCTTGAACTTGAAAACCACCATACCCAACCCAACACAGCTTTAAATAATTCAGTCATTAGAATCTGTCACTGTCAGTAATTTGCAGTAAAGATCCGAACATCAAAATCACAAATGAGTAAAGAAAGTCTTTTCATATGACTATCCACGGGGCTCCCCACATGGAATCAGCATGCAACTTTAGCATCCATCCTCCCCCCCTCCAATCCTCCAGGCCAGTTAATTTTCTGCAAAGATGCTTTTATAGTTAACCGTCACGCTGCACGAGGCATCGAAATATGGCGCCGACTTCCCACACATTCACCCTGCACAGGCGTATAGATGTGGCAAGATCAAACTGACCACGCAATGTCGAAGCCATATTTTCCCGTATCAGGTCACACTCCTCTTTGAGACGCAACTACCATATTATTGCTCACTGTATCTCTTCTAAATCAAAGGCATTGTGACAAGGACATGCCAACCAGTGAACCTCTGGTCGGAATCACAAAGACAAAGCTTTCAAAGGCTCTTCCCACACTATCAAAAGGTGTAACATCGACATGCGAATTGTTGCTCAACAAACTGGCAATGTTATCTCATTTTCTCACAAGCTGACCATCATCTGGAGACTTTGTCTGTACCTAAGAATCAATCAGAAACAAGCTCTGAAATCACCATTGCCCCAAATACCCACATTGGCTCATTAGTTTACAGTGCCAATCTGGATGAAACAGGCTTGGTTTAGGGCTTGGGGGGCGTGGCTAGTTATCATGCTTCGTTCTCACGAAAATCACAGCTGTCAGTTTGGTATCATGTGTCAGATCATTGGTTAGAGACATACAGGCAAAGATTTGACTGGCTAATTCAATCAAGCGTGCTAAGGTATAGCAGCGAATGTTTTCATACGGATCAAATACAAACCAAACCACATGAAGGCGGCAGTGTGGTCATCACAAATTGGCAAGGGTCAGCATGACCCAGATTATAAGATTCCCCATGAGTAAGGCCACTGACCGGTCAGCGAGCCTTAAAATTAAGGCGTAGCGCGGCTTGTGGGTTAACATGGGGCCTGGCTATTTGCCTACTTCTGAATATATTTTTTATTTAAAGAAGAAATACAGGAGGTGCAATTAGGCAGTAGCCTACTGGCATGAGGTGCATTCGGAAGTCTTTCCAATCTGTGATGCCATGAGCACAAATCCATGATAAGACTTCCCTCAATAGATCTAGAGTCTAGATCTAATACATCACTTTACGAGGCTGAAAGCCCATCCACGCCATGGTATAAAGTTGATTTCACTTCCTCTTAATTTTGTTCACAAATTATTAATAGGTTACTATATCTCTAGTACTATTACTAACAGGGGTCTATACGATAAAATTTGTTAGCGACTGCATTTATCACACGACCACAAGAACATCCTAATCAGGGTTCATACAAAGTCTTGAAAACAAATTTTAAGGACTTCCTAAGAACTCACAGTTACAAACAAATTAAGGACGTGTGTACCTGCGACCAAGAAATATTACATGTATGCCGCACTCAAAAATCAAGTAGGCTACCCATGCACAAGAAATATTACGGGAGGTCCTCTGCCCGTCCGTGCCAGTCAAGAAAACACACTAAAGAGGGGTCTTTTGAGCGGGCTTATCAAAAGGTTGGGTTTAGTATTTGTATGGGACACAGAAAGAAAAAAGAAAGAACGAAAGCGTGGGTTAGGGGAGGTCTTCATCATATTATGTGTATTAACTTTTTGGTAAGTGGCGTGCACGGGGGGAAGACCTTCCAATATTACAACTACATTTCTATACAAATGGTGTGCAGCACTTAAATCGAAACAAGATGTTTCTATCTGGAGTTCAAACATAGTAAATTCACTCTCAAAAGTTCAGTTATTTCAAAGTACCAACTTGATTTGAATTATCGAGTGTGCAATTGGAAGATTTGAATCTCTAATGTTTCAATCGAAACACAAATTGTAAGGACTTCTATTATTATAAATGTGAACTTTGGAGGCTATGTTAGCCTACTACTACTATTTCCTGTTGCACCCACTGGTGCTTAGGGCAGCAACAAAGGATCTCCAGCCCTGTCTGTCCTGGGCCATCTTTGCGAGAGTTCCCCATGAGTGACTGAAGGATTTCATCTCTGCCTCGATTGTTCTCCGCCAGGTTGCCTTGGGTCTGCCTCGCTTGCGCCGTCCCTCCGGTGTCCACTGAAGTGCTGTTTTGGTTATAGAATTTGCTTCCTTTCGCAGCACGTGTCCAAGCCATCTCCATCGTCTCTTCGTGATGATGTTGGCTATTTCTTCTTGCTTGCATCGCCTTAGTAGTTCCTGATTAGAAATCTTGTTTGGCCAAAAGATGCGGAGAATCCTACGAAGACATGTGGTGTGGAAGGAAGACAACTTGGCGAGGTCACCTTCTGTCATTCGCCAACACTCTGATCCATACAGGAGTGTGGATAGGACACAGCTTTGGTACAGTCTGATCTTGGTGTTGATGCCGTATTGTGTCGATTTCCAGATGTTGCTCATACTTTGAAAGACAGCCCTTGCATTTCCCAGCCTACTTTGGGTGTCCTCCTTTGTGCCACCCTCTGGTCTGATAATGCTACCAAGGTATTTAAATTTGTCCGTCGTGGTGAGGTTCTTGTCATCTACTTGCACTGGTGCTGGAGTGTCTACATTTAGGGTCATAATCTCTGTCTTCTTCTGGCTAATCCGAAGGCCTACTTTGCATCCAAAATTATGTAGTCTCTGCGTCTTATCTTGCATGTGTTGGTGACTATGTGACAATAGCGCAAGGTCATCCGCAAAGTCCAAATCCTCTAGGTTGTCGAAGAGTGTCCATCTGATGCCTCTTGGTGCATCCTCTGTAGTTTTCCGCATAATCCAGTCGATTACGAGGTTAAACAAAATTGTTGACATCACACATCCTTGCCGTACACCAGTTTTCACTTCAAAGGATGCATCACTGTTTCCGACACTGCAACTGAAGTTCTTGTAAAAGCTTTTGATGAGTTCAACAAGCTTGCTGGGAATCCCATAGTGCCGAAGAATGCGCCATATACTCTCTCTGTGGATGCTGTCGAAGGCCTTTTCGAAGTCAACGAAGTTCACATAGAGCTGCCTTTGCCATTCTGAACACTGTTCTATGATGTTTCGGAGTGTGAAGATCTGGTCAATGCATCCTTTCCCCTTTCGGAATCCGGCCTGTTCCTTTCTCAGTGTCTTGTCCACAGCATCTGACATACGTTGCACAATGATCTTGGCAAGGATTTTGCTGGGTATAGAAAGGAGAGTGATACCACGCCAGTTGTTGCAATCGCTGAGTGCTCCTTTCTTGGGTATTTTCACTATTCTGCCTTCATTCCAGCTCTTTGGTACTGCTTCTGCTTCCCAGATAGCTGTGAACAGTGGCTGAAGGATGGTGGCTGACTGATCCGGATCTGCTTTGAACAGTTCTGCAGTCAAGTTGTCTTTTCCTGGGGCTTTGCTGTTTTTTAGGCTCTTTATTGCTGCTACTATCTCTTCTTTCTTTGGTGGATCTATGTTGATGTCAAGGTCTTCAGCAGCATCTTGTATTATTATTCTATCTTCAGGTGGTGGCCGGTTTAGTAATTCCTGAAAGTGCTCTGTATAGCGTGTATCCTGTTCTCGTTCTGTAGTCAGTAGTTTCCCATTCTTGTCTTTGATTGGAACACTTGGTCTTCCACCGTACTTGCCACAAATGCGCTTAGTGATCTTGTGGAACTTACCCTGTTCTCCTCTTGCTGCTGCCTCCTCCGCATCTGCCGCTAGCTGTTCCATGGCTTCTCGTTTATCTTTCTTTACTAGTCTCTATGTTAGCCTACTGCTCTGTTAATACTTAGCTTCAAATTTTACAGACGTCGACAGTATCTACATACCCAGGTTTTCGTCACATAAAACACGAAAAGTCCTATCCCTGAATTTATCAAAATAGATTTCTTCGATCATTCTATTTTAATTAATTCACCATTTTGAGTGAACAGGAAGAATGATACCATTTTGACATGCCGACTGAATGCGGAAGCTTGGTTCCGCACCAAGAAACGAAACCTTTCGTAGAACCGCTAGCCTAATTAAAATAAAATAAAATAATTCTGTGTGAAATTGTGGTGTAACAGTAAGTCCTGTTAGTCGTAGCAATTAGCATGGAATCCAAATGCCGTTTTTATGTAGACTATATCTAGACTAGCTATACGGTTGCGCTTAGTACATGGAAAATTTGCAAGATATATCATAATATCTTGCACGGGTCGGCTAGTTAATTATTATAATAAAGCCGCAAAAGACTTTGACATCATTTTCAGAACTGTAAAAGGAGGACTTTTTGAGTAGGCCTAAGTGTAGGCCTAGGCCTACTTATTTTTTCTTTTATGAAATTTAAGGACTTTAAGGACTTTTAAGGACCTTTGTAAACCCTGCCTAATACCCCATCATGAAAGGCTCCTCCAAGAGAGGAAAAGAAATCATTCAGTCCGGTTCAAGAAGGAAAACAATATTAAGCCTAGACTCTATTATAGCCTGCACCCTAAACAATGAGAAACAACCATCAACCTCATTATACAGTCATACTCACAGTCCATACTAATAAACTTCGTAACTTACGAATATGATCGGTGTCTGCCCGTCATTTTGGCTCCACCAGTTGCACAAAAATACAAGGGATGATATCGTCAGTGACAAGATATTTTGGTTTGTGTCAAGAACATGAGATCATCCTTCCCTGTTTGCTGGTTGGATGTCCGCCATCTTGAAACAGTAATGATGGGCAGATAACTCGTAACTCCACATCGATTTATCGAGCTCCGAAATCAACCTCACGTTACATTATCTATCAGGACATTTGCGCGAAATATTATTATCACTGTCATTGATTCCTTTTTCAAACAGTAATAACACTAGTATAGTCAGGAAGACGACAAACGAGGTCATGATAAAATCAAGGCTGAGCTACTGCACTGGATTGAAATATTTCAGCAGGTTTCTACCCAAGGACAAAAGCAACAGATTAAAAGGCAACATACAAGCAATTTACAACCATACAAAAGCAAGAAATAAAAACACATGACATGCTGGCCTTTCTTTTCCAGGGATATTGTATGTGCTCTAGGTTTACACGTGTCTGTTAGACCTTTGTCTTCACTTCTTTGAATATGTTTGTATTGATTGCTAATTTTTTTCCTTTCAAAAGATGCACAAGATGTGTAGGATCCCAGCAGGGCTTGGAACAAAGTTAAAGTCTGGTTAAAAAAAAAAGTCGATTGTAGAAAAGGAAACTATACAGTAAATCACAAAAGAATTAGATGTGAAAGGGGAGAAAAGGCTTTGGTCATCTAAGACCTTCTTAAAACAGAAAAAAGTACAATTAAAACAATATTCTGAAAACAAATATTCACATAAAAAAAAAAAAAACCACTTAGCAGTTGTGGATATTTCTACGAGCAAACCGGGTGGATTGGAAGCGCCAACACCCACAATTAGTGTTATCCTTGTGGTAGAACCCACGAGGCCGTTTTGTTTTGTTTTGTTTGTGCTTATTTTTAAGATTCAGTTGAGCTGGATTTTTTTCTTTAAACATGAAACAGGCCTTTGATGACAAAAAGCTATTTTTACCCTTTCATATCTAGGCTAGTCTAATTAATTTGTGATTTAAAATATAACTTTTTTCGCGTTTTTTTCCCCACATTTTAATTCGGTTTTGCTTGCTTACGCACCAGTAATGTGCATTTTTGGTGTTTGGACGATGTAATGTGATGTTTACTGCTGAATAATTATGGCACATCAAGCCAGATTATCTTACACAAACAAGATATCTCTGCATCAAGCTGTTCTTGAGAAGAGGCCTGGGCAACTTCCGGTATTGTCAGTAAAGAACCAATCATTATTGGCCTCAGACATTAAGCGCGCAGGTTGAAAGAAAATGGCCGACAGTCGCGTAAACAAAAACGACGTAACCGTGGGACAACTGTGATGAATGGTCTCTGGGCTCCACATGTATGATCTTCTTCAATTTTTAATTTTGATATTGCATAGTTGTTGAAATCACGTTTTGATCCCCGTTGTGGAAGTCAGTATCCACTGTGATCTAGATCTAGATCTAGACTAGATTCCAGAGCTAACCAGTCCGTTGCCAATTCAACCTGAAAATCACGTAGGCCTACTAGAGATCTAGAGTCTAGATCTATCTAGACTAGAGTCTAGATCTAGTCTCGATCTAGACTAGATTTAGTACTTTACTAGGTCTAGGCTCTAGGGAGAGAAAACTAGTGTGGAAAGGGGGAATGGAGTAGCATTTGGGCACTGGTCACATTTGGTGGTCCTGCTGCTTCACTCTGCCATCTTGACAACACAAATTCAATGACCGATTCGATACCGATGGAGGTAGTCTAGATATATATGGATCCTCACAAGGTCATGACTTTAGGAGCAGTTGACGGAAGGTCTTCCGCCCGTCCGCGCCAGTCAAGAAAACACAACTACCCCAGCCCCTTTTCGCCTGATTAGTCAATCTGACTACCGCCCATTGATACAAACTGACTAGACCTTCACGCCCCCAGGTCCATCTGACCATTCCAATGCAGGTTGTTTAAGCTTAAAATATCTTAATCATATTATGTTTGTTAACTTTTTGGTAAGTGGCGCGGACGGGGGGAAGACCTCCCCAGTTGACAACTGAGTTGAGTTAGTATTCTTGGCACTTTTTCGGTTGTTCCCACCCCTCCCTAGTTAACAGAAGGACTTCCGAATGCGTTCCATAGTCCGAGTGAAAACAATACATAGCTACCCCGGCGGCTTTCCCTGATATGTCAATCTGTCTACTGCCCAGACGAACATCGGCCTACGGCCTCGATGATACAAACTGACTAGACCCTCACGTCGTTACTATATCAATCTGACAATCGATTAATATAGCCTCTAGGGGTAAGTTGGGGTGGGAACAACCGAAAAATTGCCATATTCTTTAAGGATGTTATTTATAGTTTACACACGGCCCAGTGATTCCCTCCTGAAAATAGGTTATGGAATCAAGAGTATCGATTCCACCAGTATGGTCCTATGGAATCTGCCAAATTGTCAAAATGACAGACAAAGGCAGCAGGAGCACCAAATATTACTACTAGTACTAGTGCCGCATATGAGTTGCAAAACTTAAGTTCAACTCATATTTCATGTTCTGAATCTGAGTCTGACTGTTAATTGCCGAGCTGGGCAATTATTCATAGAATATAGAATATCCAGCTACAAAAGAGCTCCACTGCATTTTTATGATAAGACCTTGCACTCCCCGTGTTCCTTTGAAAACCCCCTCGAAATGACAGGAGTGAAAAAAAATTCAGTCAAGTTTTGGCTGCTGATCACACCAGAAATTACTGCACATATCGCTTGACTGATACAGTGTACATAGGCTACAGTCTAACAAGCATAAGTCGAAATCACATTCACAGATCCCACAAACAAAGGCCTAAGTCCTGAATTTATTTCTCCAATATTCACTGTAGCTATTTCAAGTGAACCTCGAACTGTGATACAGATTTGTCGACCCAGTTTTCCTGTGGTGGGTGTGATCCACATAGCCAAGAAGTTAAAAAAAACATCAGGAACTTGGTCAAGCCACTTGTTGGTTAGCTGTATGCATAGCGTCCCCCCCCCCCCCCCCAAAACATCAGGAACTTGGTCAAGCCACTTGTTGGTTAGCTGTATGCATAGCATCGCCCCCCCCCCCCCAAAACATCAGGAACTTGGTCAAGCCACTTGTTGGTTAGCTGTATGCATAGCGTCGCCCCCCCCCCCCCCAAAACATCAGGAACTTGGTCAAGCCACTTGTTGGTTAGCTGTATGCATAGCGTCGCCCCCCCCCCCCCCACTTGAGACAACCGATTCAGACATGAAGTAACCTTTTTTTTTTTTTTTTGTTATTATTGATTGGTCCTGCGTTCATATGGTAAAAGAAAAAAAAAAGAGCAAGAGGATCTGTTCAAACCATAGTCAGGCCGAGTAGAGAAAATGGTGAGCTGTGTTCACCCTTCAGCTATTTAAATTATATTTATTATTTTATTTTCTGTGTTCGAATGGACTTGGAAACTGGAGAGGAAAAAAAAACATTCGGGCACAAGGTCGCGGGCCACTGTGTGCATGCATTATATCAACCTTACTTTACTGTCACCACACGACCATGATTTGTGTTGCATCACTTTAATCTTGCTTCTCTTTCAACTGACCATGGAGGGGGATTAAGGGAGGTAATTCATGGTACATGTCAGCTGTATTCTTTTCCTTGAATTTACAACATAATACTTCATCATTAATGTTTGATTCAAAGCACCATCTCTTAAAAATAGCCCAGGCAAGGCAGCAAAACGAGGAGGCGTTTGCTCGGGCTTGGCAAGCGTCTGTCTCTCCTCTATAAGCCCACCCATTTCCGATTTGGAGAGGACACTCCAGCCATCCGTTACGGATGGGCACAACACGGGAGGTGGCAGTTACCGGTGATAAGCTCAATCCATTTGGCGTACGGATGAGCGCCAGGGGTCCCCTCTGTCGGTGGGAGCGGCTTTTCAGCTGCATTGATCAACTACCGCCCGCCATAACCTGGGCAGCCCCCAGGCAGTTGGGTGTTGTTCCGCCACGTCAGCCTGCTTCATAAGGTGGTTGGAGCTAGACCAAAAGTCAAAAAGCTGACGTAAAGTGTGCACCTGGCAAAAACAGAAAAATACTAAAACTTGGTACCTGGAACGTCAGAACAATGCGCCCAGGCTTGCAACAGCAAGATCTCACTGATATTGACTCCATCAGGAAATCCCAAATTATTGATCGAGAACTTCAGCTACTAAACATCGACATCGCTGCCCTTCAAGAAACTCGACTTCCCGACTCCGGGTCAGTCAAAGAAGAAAACTACACCTTCTTCTGGCAGGGCCTTAGCAGCGAACAGCCGAGAATCCACGGCGTGGGCTTCGCCGTAAAAAACTCCCTTATCAATTCGATCGCAACTCCAATTGGAGTGTCAGAACGCATCATGACACTCAGACTGAACACCCGGTCTGGTTTTACCAACATTATCTGTGTCTATGCCCCAACACTTACCTCCTCTGACGAAACCAAAGACATTTTCTACGAGGCGTTGCAGAGGACTCTCCACAACATCCCTCTCACCGAAGGCCTGCTAATTCTGGGTGACTTTAACGCTCGAGTGGGAGCAGATCACTCCGCATGGCCAAAGTGCATTGGGCACTTCGGCATTGGCAACATCAACGAAAACGGGCAGCGCCTTCTGGAGCTATGCTCCGTAAACTCATTATGTGTTACAAACACGTACTTTGACCTTAAGAGATGCCAAAGAACATCATGGCGCCATCCCAGGTCTGGCCATTGGCATCAATTAGATCTTATTCTCTCAAGGAGGAAGAGTTTGGGCTGTATAAAAATAACTCGTTCCCTCCACAGTGCTGACTGTGACACCGACCATGCACTGGTAGTCAGCAAAATCAAAATTTCGGCCAAGAAAATATACAGATCAAAAGCCCCTTCAATCCCTAAGATCAATGTAACAGCAATCAGAGATGAATCAAATAGAAAGTCATTTGAAAAGTTATTTGCTGAAAGCATGGATAATGTCACCCAATGTGACTCGGTAGATGAAACATGGAACACTCTCAGTTCAAAAATTCATGACTGTGCCATCAAGTCTTTTGGACAGCATAAAGTTTCAAACAACGACTGGGTAGCCCAGAACAGCGAAATTCTCCTACCTCTCATTGAGCAAAAGAAATCTGCTTTCAATGAGTATAACAAAAATTGCAATCAGAGTACAAAAACTTGTTTGAAAAATGCAAAAGCTAAACTTCAGCTGGAAGTAAGACGTTGCGCCAACAAATACTGGACAGACTTGTGTAACAGCATACAAGAGGCAAATGAAAAGGGAGATATGAAAACCGCCTTTAGTCAGATGAAAGTAGCTCTTGGGCCAATCATCACCAAAAGCGCCCCACTTAAGTCTGTAAATGGTGAACCCATCACAGATAAAAATGAACAACTGAATAGGTGGGTAGAGCATTACTCTCTGTTGTATTCAACTGAGAAAAATATTCCACCAGATTTTGAGGAACACCTCCAAAAACTGCCAATAATGGCCGAACTTGACGCTGAACCTTCCTTTGTCGAGCTTTCCAATGCAATCGACCACCTGTCTGCTGGAAAAGCCACAGGAAGTGACAACATTCCTGCAGAGGTATTAAAAGACCTAAAAGGCCCACTATTACCACACCTGTATAATCTGTTACTGCAGTGTTGGAAAGAAGGCGTGATACCACATGATATGAGAGACGCCAAAATTGTCACACTTTACAAGAACAAAGGAGACAAAGGCGACTGCAACAACTATCGAGGCATATCCCTCCTCAGCATTACTGGAAAGGCTTTTGCTCGCGTCATCCTCTGCCGCCTTCAACAACTGGCGGAAAAAGTCTTACCAGAAACACAATGTGGCTTTCGAAGCAAACGATCAACTATTGACATGATATTTGCACTTCGGCAAATCCAAGAAAAATGTAAAGAACAAAACAGGCCGCTTATAACATGCTTTGTGGACCTAACAAAGGCTTTCGACACCGTAAGCCGATCTGGCCTGTATGCAGTCCTTAAATCCATAGGCTGTCCACCAACATTGCTAAAACTTATTGCATCCTTCCACACTGACATGAGGGCATGTGTCAACTTTGAAGGCTGCACATCCAATTCATTTGCTGTAAACAGCGGTGTGAAGCAGGGATGTGTTCTTGCTCCTACCTTATTTGGTATATATTTTGCAGCCTTACTCAAGAATGCCTTTGGTCAATGTTCAGGTGGAGTACTTATTAACACCAGAGTGGACGGCTCCATTTTTAATGTTGCCAGACTAAAAGCAAAATCTCGTACAGAGCATATTATGTTACAAGAGCTCCTCTTCGCAGATGATGCTGCAATCGTGGCCCACGATGAAACCACGCTCCAGGCTCCCATCAATAGCCTTGCCAAAGCCTGTGACAAATTCATGCTAAGGATCAGTGTCTCAAAAACTGTAGTTTTGACACAAGGCTTGAGAAACCCCAACCCAATCATGCTGAATGGCTCTCCTCTGGAGCAAGTGGGAAAATTCTGCTACCTAGGCTCAACCATCAGTGGTAGCACAGACATAACAACTGAAATAAATGCCAGAATAGGAAAGGCGGCCACAGCTTTTGGCAAACTCTCAAAAAGGGTGTGGAACAATAGCAAGCTGACCATCAAAACAAAGGTACTCGTGTACCAAACTTGCGTCCTAAGCACCCTGCTGTATGGCTCAGAGACATGGACCACCTACTCCAAACATGAAAGATCCCTCAACTCCTTCCACCTGCGCTGCCTACGCAAAATTCTCAAGATCAAGTGGCAAGACAGGATCTCAAATATCGAAGTTCTGAGCCGAGCCAACATTCCATCAACTCAGGCTCTCCTAGGCAAAAAAAGACTGCGGTGGCTTGGACATCTCCACCGTATGGAAAATGATCGCATCCCCAGACAAATTCTCTACGGGGAACTTGCTACTGGCAACCGACCCAGAGGTAGGCCACATCTGCGATTCAAAGACACTTGTAAGGTCACGATGAAAGCATTCAACATCGACCCCAATGAATGGGAGAACCTTGCAAATGATCGAAGCAGATGGAGACAAAAATTGCGCAGTGGCACGCTCGCAATAGACTTCAAGGCAAAAGAAACATACCTGACAAAACGACAGAGGCGGAATGAAAACACTCGCCAAAGTGAACCCAAAAGACTGACCTGCAATCACTGCCATCGCACTCTCGGGTCAAACATTGGTAGAATAAGCCACGAGAGAAGCTGTCAATCAAAGTGAAAGTGAATATTCTAGCTGCTAAGACCGTCTGTAAAGACGCTAAAGGCCATATATATATAATGTTTGATTGTTTCACGCATTCCTCGAAATTGGGCAAACTTGAACTAGATCAAATGTCCCCGAAGAATTCGAGTTTTCCGTGCTTGTCTGTAAATGGGCATGTTTCAGAGACACGAGCTTGGATGGTCTTCACTCTAGTTGGGGAGGGTTGGGTGGGAACTAACATGAAGGGGACCTGTGCACAGCACAATGCCCATTCAGTAGTCCCACACCACCACCCCAGGACTAATTCAGTAATTGGCACCGACATGTCTAGGGTAGTGTCAGACTACTCACGTTGATGTCCACCGGAGATTTTTCAAGATGTTACTCTAAGGTTCCAAATAAAAGGGGGGGTGGACAAGAAGCTCAAAATAAGTAAAGGGGGGGGGGTGGGCGGCACATTGACCCCGGATTCAATTACTTAGAACTCATGCTCGCCATTTTCTCAATCCGCTACTAGATCTAGGCCTAGATCGCAGTGCAAACGAAACCGAAACTAAGCTTGCTTGTAGAGCTGTAGCGCGAAGCCACTCGTGTCAGACCCCCTCATCCTCCCCACCCTGCTTGCCCGCGAAGCCACTTCCGTCAGAAAGAGAGAGAGAGAGATGAAAGACCCCGCTCGAAGCGCGGGCGAACCGCAAAGACTGAAAGAGGGGAAAACACGCAATGGACTCGCCAGCCGACCGGATCTATAGATCTATCATGACGTCACATGACCTAGAGACCTGACCCGATTTTTTCGTGTGTGTATTAATCGGGCTTGCTACATTTTAAGGGCAATTTTGTCTTCCTTTTTTTTTTTTTTTTTTTTGGTCACGACCAGTCTCTTACTAGTAAAACCGTTGGTCATGACAATCCTGAAAAAAATAAACGGGGGGTGCACAAAATCTGAAAATTAATAAGCCCCCCCGCTTATTTGGAACCTTAGAGTATGTGAAGTCTGGTGTCATTTACTGATTTAGTGCGAGTGGGGGAGACCATGGACTATTGGAGATGCCAGCGCAATTTTTTGAGAGAAAAAAAATGGGGTCTTTCTAATATGGAAATGGACGAGCATGGAATGGGCATTAATTAAATTAAGGACGGGCTTCTGAATGCGTCACTTGCCAGATTGCTCCTTTTAAGGTAGCATACTCAGCAGTTGAATTTGATCACCAAGCCATTCTTTAACTATTAACTAGATACAAATACAAACATCCCTAGGGAGGACTAACTCGTTAACTATCGCTCCCACTCATTCACAACTGCTCCTAAAGTTGTGTCCTTGCAGGGAACCCATATACCCCTGCAGTTTGGCTAGTTTGGAATATTTCATTTGTAAGAAAACCTGGCCATGAGATGCATTCAGAAGTCTTCTCAGTCTTAAAAACTTCATCCTATCTGAAAATTTTATATGAAAGTCATCTAATATTGCAATAGCTTGGTTAGGGATCAGGACACAGTTAAGGGTAGATTTAAGGTTCAATTTGATTGGGTGGTCGGGACGTTTGGAACTCCTTCCAAAACTTGTTCTGAAAGTGATAATTTTAGAGGCTTGAATTTTAAAGTAGATCTGTGAAGAACTCTCTTTCTTTGTTACTTTCACAGAAATAAACAGCCATGTCTCAAGGATTAGGTTCTACTCAAGGAACTTTAGAGGAGCGGTTCTCCTATTTGTTGCAACCAATACGAGACTTGGCAAAAAACTGGGATGTTGACATTGCTCATTTCTTGGAGGAGTATCTTGAAGAGGTAAAACTTGTTTACTAATACTACATGAAGGATTTTCCACTGCCAGCGTAAGATTTCTGAAAGGAAGAATTTTGCTATTTAAAAAAAATCAAATTATAGAAGAGGATGAAGTTGAATGTCCAAGGCCTGTTACTTCACAAGTTAAAAAAAATATCTTGAGCACTGATAGACACCTCAGTGCAGCTCTCCAGTTTTTAAGAAAAAGGTGATTACAAAGGCATCACACATTATCTGTGTGCTTTGTATGTAAGCCAAGTGCTTCTTCAACTTGAATGGTAAATGAATGCAATTGAAAAGTGGGGAATGTGAGGCAAGTCATCAAAATTCAGCATTTTACTCTCCTGAGTTTGCTGACAAGTTTGCTTGCAGTATGCACTGAATAAGTTTTTAAGCAGTTAAGATTTTACTCTTCTACTTCTATCTATTGCAATAATATTTTACAAAGTCTGTCATCTTTTCTGTTTATGTTTAATGACAGCTCATGGATAGAATTCCAAATGAATTTCAGATTGAGAAAATTCAAATAACCTTCGATGATGGTGCAACAACAATGAACTTTTCTGAAGCAGCTCTATTGATTCAAGGATCTGCAGGAGTTTATGCCAAAAAGGTTAGAGAAAAGTATGATTTGGAGCTCAGACAGAAAATTTGGAGAAATTGTGAAAGGCCTACTGTCACAATTTCAAGTTCCCATGCAAAATGGATTTGAAAAAGTTCAAATCCAATTTCAATGAAGGGCTATGTAAATAATGAGTGGCAGTAGTGATTTTAGAAAGTAATATACTTGTGTGAGCTCAATTCTGAAAGTTGTATTCGTATAATTAACAAATGATACATATTTAATGAAGTTGTAGTACATCAGATTTTTTTAAACAGGATCGTTGGATGGGAACTACATTGCAACACTAAAAGAACTAAACATAAGATAAGATAAGATATGACTTTATTATCCTGTTTCCAGGAAATTTGTTGTCACAGCATCAGTAACAGTACAAATACAATATCTAAGCCCTACAGGTCTTTAACGCACACACGCACATTGCTCACACAGCATTACCAACAAGTAAGAACATTGCTCACACACAATATGCATTGTAAGAACAATCCATTAGGAAAAACTAATAACAGCATACTACATCAGGAAACACTGCTACTTCGAAATGCGGATGGCAAAAAAGATCGTCTATAGCGCAGATTAAAGGAGACAGATTTTGAAGAACTAAAGTTGTGACACGTATAAGATTTTCATTCATTATTGCAGGATTGTAATGATATGTTTTTCATTTCATTTTTAAGGTGGAGTATCTTCATTCTTTGGTCTACCAGGTGCTTGATCTTGTTACTCAGAAGAGGTAAGTGACTCACTATTATTGTCAACACAGAAACAAAATCAGTTACTGTCTTGAAGTACAGTTACTGTCTTGAAGTATTGCAGTGCTTACAAGTGCAAGAGCCTGTCTCCTTTGAAGTTTATATTTCAGTCCAATAAGTAAAAGAGTATTAGAACGCCCAGGCAAGATTGTATTTTGATAGGGCTGGTCCTCTTTCAGTGAAAATGGACATTTAAAATAATTAATATATTATATAATTCATGGGACAATTCAATTTATTTTGCCAGTACTTGTAAGCAGGAAGGTACCATGTTTTAGTATTTTGCCTGTAAATTTAGAGATGACCTTCTAGTCAGAGTTAAAATTCATTTCATCCAGGTATGTTGTCTGGATGTTTTTTCAATAATAATATGTTGTTCCGATATTTTAATGTAAGAATTATGATACTGCATTATATGCACAGTGTTCAAGGAAGTTGCAGCTCTTGGTAATGATATGCTGTCTGTTTCATCCCAATAGAAAGCAGAAAGGTAAATCAGGAGAGGGAGGGGACAATGAAAATGATGATGAAGGACACTTCGACGCAGATGAACAGGTGTGTGGTTTTTCTGACACACTTTGCAAGGAATGGGAAGTTCACAGAGATTTAGCATTAAGTTTCAATAACAATAAAACCGGAGAATACTACGGAAGACAGATGTATTGTAGTGGAAACATGTAACATCTCAGCTAAGCTATCTGTGAAGGAGCAACATGATAGTTTGGTGTGGCACTGACCAGGAAGAGTTTTACACAAGATTTTTCAAAGAAATAATGCACATTTCACTTAGATTTTATTTGTCAGCAGGATTTAAGAAGGTAGCAAGGCTAATGCCTTTTTTTTTTAATTGAACATAAACCCTTTTTCTTTGAATGGAATGAAAGTCTATCAAATTTTGAAACACGCCAGTTTTTGAATTTTTAAAATCAGAAAGAAATAAAGAAGCTGTGGTCTTTTAACACCATTGAAATCAGGGAAATTCCTGATGAAAATTTGATTAAAATGATTGCACAATCATATAGCTTATATAGTAATTTATTTAGTTCGCCATGGAAAACATTTTTGTAGGATTTTGCTTTAAAAAATTAATAACACATTTATTTACGGGAATGTGATTAAGAAACTGCAATCTGAAGGGAAATTTTATGGCAAATACCATGGCGAAGTTAAAATCACAATCAAATTGATGGAAAATGTCGATATTGTATAATATCGCACAACACTATCCACACACACACACAATTACAAAACGTTTAAAGAGTCATGACCTTTACATTTATCATCTGATTTTAAAAATTCAAAAACCACTGTGATCAGCGCAACCTGCACTATGTAAAAATAGCAAACCAAAAACAGCATGAAAGAGGATTGACAATATAATAGTGGGAACTGTGTTTAGCTATATCAGTAATAAAATATTTACACACGGATTGTAGGCACTCTTAAAATGCTTATAATTAAATGCTCATGATTTTTTTTATTTCCACTCTCTCCTAGAGGTGGTGAAAATTTCCACATTTGTAGCTTTAGTGAATTTACCCTCTTCATGGGATATTCCCTTTTTCCCAACTGGTCATCAAAATGATTATTAGGTTTTTGCAATTATAAAAAGTATAAAAAAAGTGTGCATTAAACATGGAAAAAAAAAAACGCACTGCTTATTTACACTTTTGATTGTACTGACAGTGACTTGTTTCACGTTTCATCGTGTTATTTTACAACCAGTAAGAAAAGGGAGAGGCCATGACTTGGAAGGGCGGAGGGAGAGAGAGAGATTCAGTGCATAAAGTGCATTACCATTTTGAAGAATAGTACAAAAAAAGAATTATCTTGTACTTTGTGGCAAGGCCTAGCATGTGGCAGAGTAGATATCTAGACATTATTAACATTCTAGATCTAGATCTATGGTTACAAACAGCAGTAGCAATGACACTACAAGTTGGTGAGTGAACACAGGAAATAGGGATTCCCCAGGGACGTTTTTCTATTTAAACTATCAGAGTAACCTAAGAACGAATGAAATGTCACGAGTCGTCCTGAATGCCAGGGGCCGTAATCTACCACGGGAGATTGATAGTGCATGCTTTTGCCCCGGGAAAGTGCCTTTTCCGATGTAAAATGATTTTCGAAATTCATTAAAATATTATAAATACACAAAACACCGGCATAAATTACATATGAGAAGAAAGTTTATCATGTCTAGATCATTCTGCGCGGCTCAGAAAATGAAAAACAATTCTCTGGTTCCCGGAATTAATCTCTGACTTTCCCCCGTTATCGTTCGCCTTTCCCCCAGTGCATGCCGATGAAAAGCTGTGCTGAGCAAAGGAGAATCCTTTATCTTTCCTGCTATGTAATTTATTTTGTTGTACTACGTCATGTAGGGAGTATTATAAATTAAACGCGAAACGTGGGTACCCCCCAAAACCTATTATCGTCAGCTCGACTTGGTGGGACGAATTGCGCCGGAGTTGAAAATCTCACTTCACTCGACAGGCATTCGCTCTGTGTCGCACAGATCGCAACAAAACAAACATGTGTGAGAGCAGTGTCCATTTCTGCTTATTTTGGTACCTATTTTATTGCGATGGTGTATAAAGCAAGGAAGTTAGGATCTTTTGAAGGAGAAGAACTAGACCAGCGCTCGCTGAACGCCATTATGTCAGGCCAGAAAGCAGCCCGATTAACCTTGCTAAGGAACGGCCGAGTAAAGAATAGATAATTCAAGGGTTCTAAGGACAATGGAATGATGCCTGGAACTGTTTCTTTTTGTTGCTACAACTAGGGCCCTTCTAAGGGCCAAGGAAGAATAACAAGAAGAAGAAGACCACGACAAGCCAGGAAGAAACAACAAACAAAAGAAAGAAAAATGAGATGAAAATGCTGAGGGTAGCAAATGCCATATAAAAAAAAATCTCCACATGCACATTTCTGGCATGAATATGCTGTTACATACTGTGATTATATATCTTTCATTTTACTGGTAGGTATTATTGTTAACCTTTCTTGAAAGGTGGGGACTGTTTTACAACTGACTGATGCACCAGTGGCCCTGGAGGTGCTGCCACTTGCTCACCCATTCTGGCACCTCACACTGCCTGGGATAACACATAGTTTCATAGCACATACTGTTGTTTGTCTTTGTAAACATACAAATCCCATTAGTCTTTTTTGAATAAGCTTTCCAATTATACAAAATATCATACTAAAGTTTTATCATAAAATTTTACATGAATTTTTGAAAAACAGTGCGTCAGGGAATAGACTCTATAAAGAAGGGATGGACAGTGGGCATGCCAGAGCGGTGATCCCCAGGATGTGAAAAGGTGAACAATTACCTGCATTCCATGTAAGACTTTTAATCGTCAATGCCATTTTTGTGAGGTGCAATTTTGTGCTTTTAATCCCAAAGTGTAAGATGAAATTTTCAATATCTTCTTATTTTCAGTTTCTGCCACTTGATGATATCCCAGAAAATGAAGGATCCTATACTAAAGAACAAGATGTAACATCCAATAAGGTGAGAAATACAGGTGATCCAGGTTTGGGTGCGTGAGAGTGAGACTGAGAAACTCATATTCAAGTAAATAAGTGAAATTCTATAAGGTGTCAGAGGAATTTTCAAACTCAAGTTTAATTTTGCATTTCAAGCGTGTAATATGCATCATGAAAAATTCTTCAACATTAGTTTTCATGAAGATTGAAATCCTTATGTTTTCACATGCCTCGTGTAATGTAAGTACACACATTAATTGTAAGTCTGAGTATTATCAGATTATCTTGTCTGGTGTGTGATGTTCAGTTACATCAGTGATCTGATTAGTTTCTGCTGTCAGTTTGGATTGTGTCACCTTTCTCCCAACTTTCCTGTCTTATTTATGAGTAGAGTGGCTTATTCAGATCTCACACTTCTTATTTCTTCACTCTGTCAATCTGGAAACTGTATGAGTATACCATGGTTTGTTCTATTTTATTATTTTCTTATTGATTGTTTAGAATGTTCGCCCAGTACCAGAGATGCCTACCCGACTAATTCCTTTAGAAGAAGCTGAAAAGGGGGATAATTCTTTATATAAGTAAGTGATTTATGGCTTTATCAGAGCTTTTTTTTTCCAAAGAATTCGTAAAGCAAGGGATGACATGTACCACTGAAACCTTAGCATCATTTAAGTATGCCGCACAATTTTTCCAACTGCACAATTTCATTCCAACCTGTTGCAGGCTGTTTACATCCCTGGATAATGTTTTTTTGGTTATAGTAACAGGCCTAATGCAGGTATGGAAGGCAAGACTCACAGGCGATGTGATAGAAATAGGATCAGGGCCCGACATACGAATTTGATGTGCTAAGGACATGTAAATAATATACTGCAGATATAAAAAGCGTTTTGGGGGGGGGGGTCAGTTAGATATGGTGGTTTTATAGCAAATGCGGGGCTCGCGATTAACTCTCAGAACATGAAATATGTGCCCTACTAAAATTCAGTAACTCATGGTACTCTTCCCGATATGAGTGTTTAACAGGACCTCCCCTAATTCAGTGCTGAAAATAAGATTAAAAATGCTGCTCACACCTATAATGTGACCCCTGACTTCGCAAGACATCTGTAGCTCTATGTAAACATTTCCAACGGAGATGAAGAAAACCAAACAACAGTTTTTGCACTGATTCTTAATAATGCGAAATCTTGTCAGCCCAATCTATTATAATGCGATGCTGTGCGGTAATTGCAAGGTTGCGACTAAGTTGATACTGTTGTGCCACCAGAATTTTGGCTGTCTCAGATACGTTTTTGCCACAGCGGCGAAACATGTTCAAAAAAAAAAAGAGAGCCCAGCATAATTATGATTTTACCCGGGCCTATCCATTTTTTTAAAAAAATTTTTTGATATTTGCAAATCACAAACGGGACATCAGAGTTTGCAATGGCAAGCTTAGTGTGCATGTTTTTGTAGACAGCCAAGGCTAGCTTGCACAATACACATTAGAAAAATGTTCCATTTGTTCCTGGGTGTAGTGGTGGTCATGGAAGTGTCATTGATTGACCAGTGTACAAAGAAGACATGGATCCACCCTCTTCAAAAAATTCAATGTTGGATTGTGACAAACAGGGTGGCTTTCAATGAAAAAATTCCAAATGTAATCAGTCTGTTGATATGATGAAAAAGTACCTGTTCCCTACATAATTTAATGTGAATTATGTGTTTCTTTCGTCGACAAAAAGGATGTCACTTTCAGAATCTGGAAATGAGCATTCAGCTGAATTTTATTTTTTTGGAATCAGGCTTTGCACTCCTGCTCACAACTGTTTTATTACAGCTGCAATAAAAGCTTCTTTTTTTTTTCACTCAAGCAAAAAAGGTGAAGTTATGGGGAACCACTGTGACTTCAATATTGACACTGGTTACATCAGCACTGATGGAAGTATTCTGTTAGAGATGGGAGACAAGGCATTGTTGAATATCGCAGCCAGGCACCTACATACAATACAAACATTAGGTGAGTGCTGTATTTTTCCGAGAAAGAACACAATATGACTTAGGCTGTGGATCGTCAAGTGTGCCATTCACATGTTCCACTAAAATTGGATGCATTTGTCTGTACTTTGCTGAAAATTTCATAGGACCTGGAATTTGGTAATACTACAGTGAATTCATATAATTGCACATTTCTTGTGTATACATTTTATTGAGCATTTCTCATCTGAATGTCAGCTAACATTTTTTTCTGCCTAACTACTAAAGAGGCAATTTGGTCGCTTGGAACAATGATATCTTCATATCCTGTTTGAGAGGTAGAAGAAACACCCAACATTTACAAAAATTATCTTTATCCATAATCACAAAGGTGCAGTTTCTTTTTTTAACAAAATGTACAAGGGATGATTAATACCTTTGTGTGTGTGTATGTGTGTGCTTGAAAATCCAGAATTTTTGGAATATGTGCAAAAAAAATCAAGTGGTAACGTTTTGTATTGCTATTTTGTGGGAAAAGACTGTAGAGGGATGTAAGAATTTTACAGGAGGCAAAGAAAAAGAAAAAAAAATGTTTCGCAGTGTGCTGGCTTTATTCTGTTCAATTTCCATTTTGTGGTGATCAAAAGGAACAGTTAGTCATATAAAGCTACAACCTAAATAGAAAGATAGAGCACATGTTATTCTGAAGAAAAGAAAAAAAAGAAGAAGAAGAATGTTGAAAAGTGAATTTGATCTAGATTGGCTTATGCTGTTATTTTCCTTAGTACAACAATGCAGATTCCAGTATTTTATATAAAATTTCTCTTTTGTTTATGGCACTTACAGTTGAAGAGGAAATGATTGGTGGTCGAGGGGATAGTTTTGCTCTCACTGCAAATGATGGAGGTGATTACGAAGATGCTGTACCTCCACTGGAAGAAGATTGCGGTAAAACATCTTAACTGCATTTTGTTTGTTGGTTTTTTTTACAATTTTTTGTTAGGGACAAACTGTCAAATATGAACCTCAGTAATCTGCAGGGAATCCTTCAAATTTGTTATTTTATTTAGCACAGACTAACTTAAGAGTTTGTATTTTTCATAGGCTTTCAGCTTTATGTAATGATTTTGTAAATTACTTCACAGCTTCAAGTTCTAGCCAATACTGTGCCCTAGAATGTAATCTGGGTTTAAATGTGTAAATGATTTGAGGAGGCAGAGAGTTAAGCTCCAATATTTAAAACCATGAAATGAAAATAATCCATGAGTGATGTATTCAGCACAGGTAGAATAAAGTTAGTCTGTTTTACCCCTGTAACAGTGATGGCAAATAAAATATTTTTTATAAGATCCTGTTTCATTTTTTCCACAGGTGATGGGGGTGATGCAGCAGGGATGCCTTTTCAACCGTCAGAGGAACAAGTATGTATACAGTCGTCAATTAGTTTCTTTATTTCACAGCCCTGTTGCTGAGCAGATAACATGAAGATGAAGTAATGTTTGCCTCATACTGACAATTGATCAGAAGTTTGATGCAATACTTAGAGAAGGGAGAAAAAAAAAAGCAAGCAGTGCCTTTTATATTTATAATTGATTTCATAGTTTTATGATTCATATCTCTCATGTATTTTTCTGAGTCTTGGTCTGCTCTGTGTCCAGTCAAGGTTATCTCCTGAGCTGCCCAAACAAAATGCATCAAATTTGGCCCGTCAAAGGTCTGCTTAACCCGTCTGTGTTTGGATGGGCTTTGATCGCAAACTTCCCATCTGTTTGTCTGTTTCTTTGTGTAACCATTTGTTTTCAAGAGTTAATTTTAGGCAAAGCATGGAGGTAATTATGCTCGTCATTAAAAATCAGTATAAATTTTTTATCATTTACAACCTTTACGCATGTGCACATAAAGAGGTTTTCTAATGTTTTCATATTTTCTGTATGGCTCCCTGCAAATTCGTGAGAAAGGTTAATCACTTCAGATGTAAATCTAATCTTATGCTCAATTAAATGGCACGGGCACCATCACCGGTTACAGAGTATCATACTATTTTTATTTTTGTTTTCCATGGTGCCGTAGACATATTTCTGTTGTTCTTCAACTAAATCTTTACATGAATAGTCTCAGATTATCCGAAATCAAAAGAATAAGATATCGAGTTTCTGTTCAGGCTGAACTAGTATACATTAATTTAACACTGCATTTTTTAGGATGTTTTTATTATAAACCCATTCCATTTTATTAAAATGCAGGAGGACCTCATGAACACTCTGCAGTTGTTTTTCTTTCGGTAATTATTTTTTATTGTTATCATTACTTTCCGTATAGGGAGTTGATGTACCACGAAGGTCTGAGAGAAAAAGAGTTACATTTGCTGGACCTGCTGTCAAGTCTAAACCAGTAAGTCAAACAACAGAACTTTTCTTCAAGCATTTTAAGCACTTTCTTGTTGTCTTCTGTTTCCAAAGTGAATACCAGCTACTAAATTTGAATCAGCCTCTGTATGATGCTCAGTGTTCATTGAACTGGGCCTGATTTTGTAATGAATACACAAAAACATTTTGCATTTCAGTGCATGTTCATGTCTTTACATTTTCAAAATAACATGATTGATTTAGATACAGCAGTTTTTCTCAGCATTGAATGGCATGCTGCCAGAAAGGAGTGAATATGCACATTAAGAAGAAAGTGTCCTTTGGTTTTAATTTTTCTTTCTCATCTCACAGGCTGTTGATCCATGGGCACAGCTGGATCCGTTTGAGAAAAGTAAAATTCCCGATAAACCTTTCAAGAAGAGTAAGTCAAAATTTCTGACTCAAAGGCTGTCTCAGTATTTCTTTATCATGCGTGAAAAGTGGACTGATTTTTTTTATTCATTTGATGACTTACATGTTTTGAGTATCTTGTGCAGATTTGTTAAATTTGATAAGGGGCCATTTACATGTCAACTGGGTACAGATGTAAACTTAATGAGGTCCTCGCTTTATGATCATGTTTTTCCCCCTTTCTTTCCTACAGAAAAGACGTTCAAGCTTCCACCAGAACTTGAAAATAACACATCGAAGAAAAGGAAGAAGAAAACCAATGCCTCTGCAGATTTGCCTCCCATCCATGAAGTTGTTGAAAGTTGTAAGTCAAGAAATATACTTTATATTGGGGAGAGGAAAAAAGCACCTCAGGAGTTTCCATTTCACCAAAATTTGAGGTTTTTTTTAATGTGAATCATTGCAAACATTAGTGCAGTGAATGAGAATCTTTTCTGCAGGAGTGCTCAGTTCTCTGCAGGTAGTCCCGTGCACTTTAATAGTGGGCACTCTAATCAAATGCTATGCTAAAACAGTAAAGGAAAGAGAGTCAGGCTTGCAAAGAAGCAATTGTTTTGAATGATGTGCATGTTTGTAGCGTCCCACTAGTTGAACGATCGATATTTTTCTTCCCCTGCATGACGCGTCTCACTCGGCGACCCCCCCCCCCCCCCTCTCGCCAGCAAGGCCGGTATTTCCCTTTGATGTCGATGTATGGCTTGTTTGTCTCACTGTAGAAAATCTAGAAGCGTCTGAAAGATACTGCAGTGTCCGAGATTACGCTAGGTCGACCTTGAGTGATGTAATGCTGTGACGTGTCTGTGTACGATTGGGTGGCCTGTATGTGTCCCGAACGATCTAGGTCTGTCTCGTGCTTATGGGGCGGTAAAGCCGCTTCCTGAACGTTCCTGGACAGAATATATATAAGGAGGGCCAGGCGAGCAGGAGGTGTGAAAATCGTAAGGTGCAAATCGTAGGTGTGTACATCCAGTTGTAGTAGAAGTGTAGTGCCTTCCCTGATAGGTGTAAGTAACTTGTGGATATCAGCTCGTGTTTACAGTTATTAAAGTTAGTATTAATTGTTCATCGGATCCTGTTATTTATTTCTACAACAGTTCGAGACAGTTTCGTTTTTTAAGGGGTAGACGATCAGTTCATCTGACTCTCCCCATCATAACGTGCTGAAATTTGCATCAACTGTTACAATGTTAAAGTGGGTCTTTTATAAAGATCTATTTAATGGCATCCTTATTGATTGCATGCAAATATTTATTTTTTTTTGCCAGTGTTCTCCCATCGAGTGAAATTTCCCAAAAGTCCTTTGAAAATACCTGAATTCCCGGAGCTGGATGATGCCTTCTGGAATGAATACAAGCTGAGACAGCAAATCAAGAAGGAGGAAATTAAAAAGGTATGGTGTCGGTGCTGGGAATCTAAAATGCCTGTCAGCAAAGAAGGACACCCAAACAGTTTCATACTTGCCAAAACATGCAAAATTAGTGCATCAAATTATTCATTTGATAAAAACAACCCCTTTAATTTTAATAGTCTGTTTATGGTAATAAGATATTTTTTTAATTCTCATGTATAACAAACAGAGTGTACACAGTCCAATTTTTTGCAGTTTGTCTTGAGGGTTAGTTATGATATCAGAGTCCTAAGTAGAATGATCTTGAACACAGTAAAGAAAAAATTCTGTGCTATGACTGATTGATGTTTCCGAGAAATGGAACCCTTAGATTGGCATGTTTGTTTTTCTGTTACTGTCATAAAGGATTTCAACAGCTGAATAAAAGTTAAACATGAAAACTTACCAAATGAAATATGCTGTAGTTAAATGATCACAGCCTGTCTGTTCAGTAAACTACATGTGTCATTTAAATGTATATTATTTTCTCCTAACAGTTAAAGAAGGAGGAGCAAGAAGCACTGAGAAACGCAGAAGAAAATGATGAGGAAGAAGATGCTGCTGAATTTCCACTAAATCCAGGTTAATATTTGTTAACAGCAAGGCTTTTGCAATCCATTGCAAGAAGTTATTCCACCACTTTGGTTCCTGTATGTGACATATTGGCTTTCTTAAGCAGTTGTAGAAATGAAACTTCACAAATAGAGTGAAAGCTTATTTTGTTCTAATTCTGACACACAGTTAAATCCATTAGCCTCGTTCCAAAAGTAATAATATAATAGATGATCTTGCTGTGGACAGTATTGGTAGAAGGCGCATGACGTCACAGAGTTTTTGTTTTGTACTTCCGCCAAACAAGATGGCCGGTGGATCAGCTGATGAGTGTAACTTCGAGATGTGTCTAAGTAGTTAAAATGCCTGCTGGTTGCATTGCAGTTGACTGTTATGACAGGGGTGGAAAGGATGTATCCAAACTGGTCCGATTCCCTACCATCCGTGTAAACAAGAGAAAGGAAATGAAAGAATTGACCGAACGTCTCCCATGTGCGTACACACACGTGTCATTGTTTACAGTAGTGAACTCGCCGCCGATTGGTTCGCGACGCCTTCAGTGGGTCCGGACATACAAGATGTTGGTTATGCGCATTCTACCTATTGTCTGAAGTGTTGGGAAAATCCCATTGTACTATTATTAGATGTGTGGCAAATGGAAGAATCTAAGAGCTGAGTGTATTGCATCAGTTGCATCCATGATCAGGTATGCAGTGATTTTAGATACACAGGCTGAGTCTAACAGTTAAAAGAAGAGCTCAAAGGAAAAAAATAACGCCAAAATTATAAATTTGGTTCATAAACTTTAAACCTTTGCATTTCTGTCTACGCATAGACAGCTTTTCGAAATGAATGTTTCATTATTATGCTTTAATATTGTATCAATTTTCCCTGTCCCCTATGAGTAGATGATGAAGATGATGGCGAACTGGATATACCACCGCTACAGCTAGATCCAGACCTATTTGTTGATCACAGCAATGCAAGACGAATTACTTATGGCACTGATATGGGTAAGGAAAATGACAAAGCACATTATAAATTTTTTATAGAAAGTTTCTCTAGTAGAGTTTATACAAATTAATTTGTAACTTAATTATGATTGTGAAAAAGAGGGAATGAATTATTTTATTTGTGTAAATCAATCTGTAGAATGTTAATTTGGAAAATGTAGTTGAAATAGTGTTAATAGATTTCAGTGAAGTTTTTTTGTGATTTTTCATGTATTCTCTCCTTGTTTATTTTTCCCAGGATGCAACGCTTCTTTAAGTGATGAGATCACCTTAAGCTATGAGGACTTGGTCGTGAGACATGTTGTGAGTTTGACAGTTTCCTTGCTTTTTCAATGCTTACCATGAACTTTTTCACACTATTTGTCAGGCAGTGCCTGGGACGTGGAAGTTAAAACAGATCGGTACAATTTTGCATTTTCAGAAACCACCGCCTAAATTGCCCTGAGTTTTAAAAAGTGCTTAAAAATCACATCCCCATTGACCTTTTTTTTTTTTCAAAAAGATAACTCACCATAGGCTGGAGGAAGTTTTGCAAAAAGAAGATTCATAAGCATCCAGTTTGGATCCGATCTGGAGCAAGACATACTGAACTTACAGGCTGCTCCCTCTAGTGTTTAATCATATGACTACCAGGAGGATCGCTTTCAAATGAGTGAGTTTGATTGGAGGAATAGGACTTGTACTGAATTAGTCCTGGAAACCAAACTGAAAGCCCTTTTTTTTTAAAACAGCTCTGACCTCAACTTTTTGTTCAGCCTAGAGCAGTACAAATTCTCTTGCTTTGGAATCCTGTCTGTGAGAGGCACATTTTCCTTATATGTTTTGTGCAGTATCATATGTCCTGTTGCAGCTGTGTTTCCTTCATAAATGGTTCTTTAGCTTAATGGCATCTTTAGCTCACTTTGATTTTCATGCTGGTGTGTTTCTTCCTGTGGTAAGATAATTGTTGATCAGTATTGCTGTTGGAGCTTTGCAAAACATTTTACTATTTTCCTACCACTTTGAGTTTTATTTGTTTTTCAGGAAAAATTTCTGGCCAGTGCTGCTGAATACGCACAGATAACTGAACTGTCACGGAGGGTGGCAGAATGGGAGGAAAAAATCAGACCTAGGCTAGAAGAAGAGGTATTATTTTGTTTTTCTCCCAATATTTATGACTTGTGAATTTGGGGAGATATAAATGCATTTTCCTTTTCAATTTCAGAAATATACCGTGACGCAATGGATTGGAAGTTAACTTTTTAAAGAACTCATGGATATTCTTCTGGATAATCACAAATAAACTGATGTAAGAAGTCCTGTGCTTTTTGGACTTTTGCATGTTGAACCTTCAAAAGTTTGAATCATTGCAATTAGCACCAGAGAAGCTTGTAGCAGAGGCCTCCTGTCATCCTTGAGAATTAGTTTTGTAGTTTGTGCATGCTCAAAGTTTAGTGCACCTGTTTTTCAGGATTGAAGATTTTAACCCTCACCCTGCGAGGGGCGGCAATTGTCGGTATATACTCGCAAGCGCTCACGCCGCACGGGCGGCAAAAGTCGGGACGGTCAAGCTGACTGCGCCATGCGCAAGCCGTATTTTCACGCATCAGGTCACTGACCTTTTTGAGACGTAACCATCGTGTTATTGTTCACTGTATCTCTTCTAAATCAAACGCATTGTGACATGGACATGTTAACCAGTGAATCACTGGTCGGAATCACAAAGACTAAGCTTTCAAAGGCTCTCCCCACACTTTCAAAAGATGTAACATCGACATTCGAACTGTTGCTCAACAAATTTGCAATATTATCTCATTTTCTCACAAGCTGACCACCATCTGGAGTGGTTTGTATCTAAGAACCAATCAGAAACAAGCTCTGAAGTAATCTTTGCCCCAAATGCCCACATTGGTTTATTAGTATGTGTCAATCAGGATGAAACCATTTGTGTAGGGCTTGGGAGGGCGTGGCTAGTTATCATGCTTCGTTCTCACGAAAACTACAGCTGTCAGTTTGGAATCATAAGTCAGATCATTGGTTAGAGACTGACAGACTAAGGTTTTGCTGGTTAATTCATTATCAAGTGTGATAAGGCATAGCAGCGAATGTTTCAATACCGATCAATAAAAACCGACCCACGTGGACAGCGTTTGTGGTCATCTCATAGCGGCACGGGTCAGTGACCTAGATAAGATTCTCCGTGAGTAAGGTCACTGACCGTGCAGCGGGCTTTACGGGTAGCGCGCGGGGTATGGGTTAAATGTACCAGCACACAGTGACTCTTCTTATGATTGTATAGTTTGTTCAGTAGGCAATGGTTTTCTATATTTCACATGTTGGTATTCATTTATCTGAACCAATTTACAGGATATATACAGTGGACCGTTTTGTTTAATGACACTGCTAATAACGAGACCTTTGCTAATAGAGAGAACATTCTAAATCCCCGTTTGTTCTACTATATGAGCTATATAATAAAATACTCAAATAACGACAATTGATAATCAAAACACCTGCTATGGTGTGAGAATTAATTTTGAGTGCATACGGCAAATGATGGGGGCAGGCGGAGAACATGTTGAGAGTCAGTCCATTCAGACAATAACAACATGCATCGTTCTTTGTTTGTTACTACACGCCCGCCTTGCAAGTTGTGGCCCCACCTGGCCAACTCTCGCTTAGGTCTAGAGTAAGTAGTATGCTTTCTCTCCCTATTGACTATGTGCTGTGACACTGACAGCACACTACATGCAACCAGCTCAAAATGATGACTTACCACTCACTGGGGCAAACTGGGGGGCAGGCCAGGAAGGCTACAACCATGTAGCTTCATCAGACAGGTGCTCTCTCTAGTCACTACCTGTGATGTGCGATAACTATTACATATATGTAGCACAGTCTTTGATTATAACTGATCGCTTTGTGGCATGCGCTCTTAGATTACACCGGGCTTTGTGACCACATGTCTTCACTCCCTCAGGTCCCTGTGTCACAAACATGTGGTCAGTCTGTTCCCATACTTTGAATAATCCAGCACGGGAAACCATCGGAAACAATTAATGTACTCGTCTGTCTCAAACTTTTGCATCTACTCTCTCTGGATTTGATCGAAACATGGCTACCGTTAGCACGAAAAGACAAAAACGCACAACAATACCAATATCAAGCCCGAGATCTGCCTTCAGTTTCATATTCTAAGTACGATGATGTACAGGACACGACAACAAGGGAGGTAATCATTAAAATACTCCATTGTTTTTCATGGTTACCTCCCTTGTTGTCATGTCCTGCACTGCACACAGTAGGGTATTTAAATCACTTGCCTTGCCTTTTACAGTCTTGAATAACGAGACATTTTTAGTGGAACATGACCTCACGTTATTTCAAAGTGCACAGGTCATTTAATTAAATTTCAATGCAAGGCTCATGTTACAATTTTTTCCTGATATGTTTTGAAATGCACATCATGGTTTATTTCTTTGTCGTTTCTGTAGGAAGGACATGAGCCTTTTGATATCCACAAGTACGGCACTCGCATTATTGAGCAGCTGGTGAGAGGAGAAAGAAAAGCATTTAAGGACCTGGTCAGGGGGAAACAAAAATTCGAAATTTGCCGTTACACACTGGCTACACTTCAGCTGGTAAAGTTTCTGTTTTATTATTGTATTTCATGGCTAATTCTTAATGCTTCACATTTTGTGCTTTTGTTAATTTTAGAAAATTAATACTATAGTAAAGAAACCAGTTGTTTTGGAATCTGTCACTTTAGTTATAGGTTTAAAATTTACATGTCATTTTATTTTCATTTTTGATAGCTGTTGAAAAATTATAGAATTGAAAACTTTGCTTACTATTGGACAAAGATAAATATGATGATTACTTAAAGACATAAGTCATATTCTGAATTTGACAGGCCATCTGCTTGTTTTGAAATCTACCAATGCAGAATAAGAATTGTCTTCTCTGCATTTATCAGTACAATGGCCATGTATGTTTTGTTTAAACCAGTTTCATTTTTCACTGTGAGATGCAAAATTTCAAGTATTTTTGTTGTTCCTTGTTTGCAGGCTAATGTGTACAATGTTGAACTGGCCATTGTCCCTGAGCAAAATGGAAATATTATGGACTGCCTTTTTGTGACACTTTTGTCTGTGAAAAGACACTTTGAAGACTTGGAAGAATACAGAGCCCCTTCACTGAAGAGTACATAGCAGTGACCTTTATTGTTGGGCTAAAGATTATATTGAAAAGCTGCCTTCAAGAAGACAGTACAGTTTTTTAGGATAGAAAATGCCTTTTTGAGCGAGGAGGTTGCACTTTATTCTTTGTTCCCGGCTTGTTTTTAAAATTGGTTCATACTGGAGATGGCCTGAAGAAGCAAAAATGTTGAGCATTTGCCAAGGCTAAAATGTGTTTATCGTGCATCAGGTTGCTCAGTGTGGAACCCTGCACTTTCTTCAAGCTACCTTTCACAATGGAATGTATGATTGCCTGATTTTGTATTTTATTCAAATTATTTAGCACATCTGTAATCATGGGGTTATTGTACAAATGTCACTGTATGTACAAATTGATACGACATGATTGCCTGAAAATTTCACATACTCTGTAAATTGTAAGCAAAATGCACTTTTCAGGTGGTCTTTGCAAAAAGTTAAACAATAGTTGATAGTAATTTGAGTAAAGCTATTGGGAAACTTATGTTTAAGTCACATTAACTGGTAGATGAGTAAAATAACGGTTTACTGTTTGGCAACATGTTCTGTTCAATAGTCTTGTATTCTAAATAGAGGGCAGGAGAAAAATGGTGAATGTTAATTGACAACATGAAATCAGAAAGTTTTGTTACTTAACTGCTTTTCATGCAAAACCAAAAATTACCACATTTGGAAAAAAAAAAATAATAATCAAACTGAAATGTGTCTTTTCAAGTGCAGATTCTGACTGAATTGTTGTCTCTAGTGTCTTCAGATTTTCTCATGGCCTCTGGTCACTTTAATAGTATACCTTTTTCAAGAACTGGTAAAGTAGACTATACAAACCTGAAAACAGTATACATGTAAAGCTGTTGAGTTTCTCAGATGTGAGAGTATGCCATTTCTGTTTGTCTACATATTTGCTGTATTTTTTCAAATCTCCCTTTTTTGTTTTTAAATGGAAAGAAATTTATTACTGTTAATTTCTCAAATTTAAAGATCTCTTTTGGCTTAGTGCAAAGTTACTTTATGTTACCCTGTAGTATAGTCATTCTTGTTGCTCCGTTACAAATGAGTTATTACTATTTTGGAATGAACACATTTTTGCCCCCGCCAAGTGTTTTAGAATTAGCTTATCCAGTTATTGTGCACTGTTATTTTATATGATCTTTATAACAAAGATTTGCTGATCATTGACAGATCTTCTGTAAATAAACATACTTGGTCTGAAACCAATAAAAGTTTCTGTTGATGTATCTTGTGATTGTCTTGTGCACCTTTCTGGTTCATTTAACATTCTAATTGGAATGTTTATGCCACAAAGGAAAGACTTAGAACTTTAAAGAAATAGTAAGTCAGCTTTTGGTCTGTGGCTGTGGGGGAACTCTCATTTTCTCTGGTCAGTAAAACTGACATGGTTCTTCAGCAAGAATAGTTAGGAGCATACTTTCTTGTTGATATATGACATTTGTGTCCGTTCAAGTTTAGGCTATTTGGGCAAGGCACGCAAAGCACTTCAAAAGCCCCATGCCCTCTAGTAACCATTTCATGAAATGACTAATACTGACCAAGCATACAAATACATTCTGAAAAAAAAACATCTTGCCCTCAGTTTCACATTTATACATGTATGTATATCAGGGCAGATATGCCATCTTATCATTGCAAACAATATGAACTAGCCACCCTCCAAAAAGCTGATTAGGCATTTAATGAAACAGCTGGTAATGAACAAATATATATATATAATAAACACATTCTTTATACTGATGAATGCAACTCTTCAGTGCACAATCGTTTAGAGAAGTGCTTTTATTCTTGTTTTTTTCATGAAATTTTGAGATTTTGATTCCAGTAGAAATATTACATGTTGCATCAATCTCAGCAATAAATACAAACAATTTATGAAAAGACAATGGTATGAAAGATTTGTGCAAGACAAAGTGCATACATGTACATATAATATACATGTATGTCATGTAATTTGAATTTTGTAGCAATATTAATTACATCACCAAAAGTCCTTTAATTCAGTGCCACTGCTAGGTCCTCTTCACTTTACCAACTTCTAAATTAACTGGAATATTTGTGCAAAGACCAAACTTCAATTACCACCCCAGTACATGTATATGACTGTATTTCCATAATATGAGACACAACTAATACTGCATCTTCAGTTTGTAATACTGATTTGCCAAGTCTTATGATATATTCATATACACTATAATATTTCAATTAAAGTCAGTACTGTAAACACATCTGCTACGGAAAGCTGAATATTCGGTTCAAGGGTACACCAACTTTCCAACATTAATATCTAAGCCAACTTCTCGAAATATTGAATCCCAACCTGGTTCATTGATTTACCTTTACTTTTTAATGTCTAATGTACTGTGTCTTATGTTTACACTATGTGAAAGAAAAAACATCTTTGAACTACGTCTAAATTCTAAATTTCAAACTGGATAGTGTTGAGAATTCCCGTCCACACCCACAAAAGTTAGGTGGGGAATGAGTTAAAATGAAAAAAAAATTTAAACAAATTCATGTCTACCCCTATATAAAAGGGTAGTTTAGGAATTGGTGAGGTCGTCATTAGGAGATAAGACAAGGTCATCCTGTTAACCAGAAACTGCATACTATGAGATGACTCATAGATGATCTAATATGTGAAATATCAAATTCCAAAGGCAAAGTTAAAACAAATTTTTTTCCAATTTAATTTTCTCATTGAATCATGTCATTGTACATGTATTTCATGAAAGCAAAATACTTGACATATTTTTATGAAAATGCGTATCTCACAATTAGCGGCATAAAAATTACTACTTTACAAAAACGTACTCTTGCAGTGGCAAACATTTCAAAAATACAGAAACTTCCTAAGGTTCCTGCACAAAGATTAGATTCACTCCTTGAGGCCCAAGCAAGGCAATGCTTTTTGTTAAAAACTTTATAAGGTACACGCAAGGCACACCTCAGCAACGAGCGGCCTTTGAATGCCTAAACAATGCCATGTGCGTCGATGTTTACTTGGTACCTTTGCAATTCTTATTTTCTTTAATCTACTATTAGTATTAATTTCACTCTTCAAGATATACATGACTAAACTAGACACTGGGTGTATATACAGGAAAATTTACTATCATCCATCTTTTATCATTGAAGTTGAAAATTAATGTGGGCAAACTGAATTTATGCAGGCCTTAAAAGTTAACTGATTCTAAAGGAGGCTCATTCTTTTGGGAGCTGTTTACTGGATTGTGAGAATAAGGACTATAGGGGGAAAGCTACAATCCCTACCAACAAAAAAAGGACTTTCTTTCCCAAGATCATTCTGGAGAAAAAAACAATCCACTGGACAATTTTGATCTAGATACACAAAAAGTTAACCACGGCAAAAACAATAATTGGCTACAAACAATGGTGTCAAGATAGAATATAAATACTGCTAGCACTGTTATCTTTGGGAATTAATAACAATTCCTGGAATTGAAAATTAATGGAAAATAACAGTTGTAAACCTGATTAGGATGATATAAAAAATTACAAAGTACAAAATATAATTGGAATGTCAAATTCAATCACAAGAGGGTCAGTTATGGTTTACTATTCAGAGTTCACATTATTTTTTATCACATATCAAAAAGTAAATCATCAATTGCGAATGCTGCTCACTGAGATCATTCCAGACAATAATCATGCTAGCAGGATAATAATACAAGTACTAAATAAAAAAAAGAGCTTTCTAAGGAGCTCATGGTAGCTTCGTTGCTCGCATCACCTAATTGTTTGATAGGAAAAAGTCTCAAAAACAAGCAAAAAAAACGTGATTTTGAGGTAGCAGCTCTTTATATACACTAGTGTAAAGGCCCGTTCAAAGAACGGGTTGCAAACAACACGCACAATCAGCACACAGATTATGTAGCTCTAGATCTAGGAAGAAAACAACTCACAACTGGCACAGCAACACCCGCATGGCCCATATCGTGCATAAGGCAGACAGCATAGAAACTCATGCCTTCAAACTTTGAAACGCAACCGGAAGTTTAAAGTTGAAACAAAACAAAGGCAGGAGGGAGGCAACCATTGTTGAGGAGAAAGCATTATTCGATGACGTACTTTCTCTCTCTCTCTCTCTTACAATAAAAGTAGTAATCTGCAGTCCTGCTTCAGAACTCATGCGCACCAGGACACTGCGCAGCAAGCTTGATATGGTTACTTTTTATGACATGCATGGTACTAAAGTCGAAACAAAACAAAGGCAGAAGGGAGGCCATCATTGTTGAGGAGAAAGCATTATTTGATATTTTTAGGCCTATTTTCATTTATTACAAAATTACGATACTTCGCTTTCATGTCAAAGGAATAGACATAGTAGCAAAAAGAACTATCTTTCACGTGTAATTTTTTTCAGGTCTGGGCATTTCCTCCTCGCAGCAGCGAATTTTTTTTCCTTGCTGTTTTTTTTATATAGATGTAGTACAGCAACAAACTCAGCCCAAAAATGGCAAAACACAAAATGGTTCAACTAAACAACATTTGGAAGGATAGAGGCACACCAACGGACCTCAAAGTGAACATACTTAAGTGCTTGATCTGGCCAGTCCTACTATATGGTTGTGAAGCCTGGACACTCAAAAAGGCAGACATAACAAGATTGGAGGCAGCTGAAATGTGGCTTTACAGAAGGCTACTCAGAATAAGTTGGACAGAAAGGAGAACAAATACAAGCATCTTAGAACAGCTTGGCACCACCAGAAGAATAACACCTGAAATAAATAAAAGAAGACTTGCATACATCGGCCACGCGGCCCGAAACAAAAGCACGGCCCTTATGATATCAATCCTTCAAGGAAAGACAGAAACAAAGAGAAAACAAGGAAGACCACCCATTACATATCACGATAACATCAAGAAAGTCAGCCAGCTGGAAATAAGTGAACTAACTAGGAAAGCTAAGGACAGGATTGGGTGGAGGAGATTTTGTCGTGACATCCACTGTAGCAGCTAACATCGATGACGATGAAGGTGACATGTATTTAGAGTGGCTGCAATATTTTTTAAAAGTATTGAAAGCCAATAAAAAGCCTTGGTAGCTAAGTTTGATAAATGGAATGTAATGAAACATAAACATGCAACAGATAATCCCCATGACCCTGTGTAGGTTTAAGGAGTTTCTTAAATCTGTCCAGTGCAACAATGTGTGGTAACAGGTAGACCTGTATATCACAGGAGAGTGCTATAGAAAGTAATTTACCAGAATTTTGCAGGTGAGAAAAAAAGCAAATTTCAGATCTCTAATGATGCCATGGAATAATTTTCAAAATACAATCAACAACAACAAAACAGTGTACGCTTATAACAAGAAATTAAATATGTTTCACTTTTGTCATTATGTGATTATTATCATTACACAACCTACTTTTCCAGGGTGCAACAAACTTAATTTCAATACACTGTATCACAGTCAGGGTGGAGGATCTTCATTGATATTACAATTCTACAAGACCTTTGTCATCAACAACTTACTTCATTCCTTTGGAAAGATATTGAGTCATATTTGTGCTTTTTAAAATGGCAAACAATATCAATCGAGTTCAGATGTTGATAAATATTTTAGAAAATCTGGGCACTAAGTTGAGTCTAGTTCCTCCAAAGGAAATTGAAGAAAATCTGGCAATTCTTTCCTTTGGAAAGATACTAGAACACATTTTCATGCTTTTTAAAATGGCAAACAATGTCAGACATGGTGAATATTATAGAAAATCTGGGCGCTAAGTTGAGTCTAAGTTCCTTCAAGGGAAACTGAAGAAAATCTGGCAAGAATTGAATTAACAGTTATTGCTTTTAAAATCTGTTTATGAACAGTGTTATATATACAATTAAATATCGAGAGGTATTTGCCATATTGTATGACACATTTTGCTGATTTTGAGGTTTCGTCACAAAAGTGATTCTCTTACTCCTTAATTTATTATGTGCAAGTGTCATACCTGTGTATTTTTCAAAGGTATTTTTATGCAAGTTTCAATTTTGAACGTATTGAACCCTGATTTTACACAACTCTTCAAACCCTCAATCCTAATTTTCTCAAAAAGGCAAAATGCACATACAACAATACAGAAAATACCACCGACATACTAATTTCCACCATGGTGACTGGTGAATGCTAACACTGATTGTCAAAGTACCAACACAACACGTTAAATGGATAAACAACACAAATCACAAAATCTGTGTAAAATACACCGCACATAAAAGCCACATTTGATTAAATTCAGACATACAGGCAAACAATGCAAATTATGAATGTTCATTCATTGTAACAGTACACAAAGGAAAGTTCGTGATACCTGTATGTGGCGGGAGGGGGGGGGGGAAGCACACAAGGTATAAATCCTCAGTATCAATGTGTATAACATAACATTTTTTATCTTTATGAGCACTATCTAAAGAAAGGCTATACGTAATGAAACGCATGTAAGTTAACACTAACGGAATGACACTGGGAAATGTTCATTATCTTTCCAAAGTTAACCAGTTGCTATGGTGATGTAAAAGTTTCTCTGTACCTAAATTCAAATGCATTGTATATTTCAGAGGCAGGTAAACTAAAACTAATATGAAGTATTTACAGGGAATGTTTCTTTTAATAATTACTTACAAATGATTTCCAACAATTCTGAGTTGACTAGAGACGCTGTGACTATATTTTTTGTGCCCATCTTCTTATAATCACTTGGTAGTCTATTTTACCATTTTTTTAAATTAAATAAAGACATGTAAATTTGCATTTCTTTTTTTTTGTTTTTTTGTTAGAATGTCAGTGTTGAGTTTAATTTCATTCATTTTACCAGGTCCAAAGACCATGTCCCAGACTGCACTGACGGTAAATTCTACCTCAAACTATACACATGGCTTTAACTTTAAAATGGAAGCTGCTAGTTCCTCTTGAAAAATTGTAAGACAACATTTAAAAGTATTCTAAAAGGTTGTCCCTTATATGGAAAAATGACTTTAAAATTATTTAGAAACTTTCTTGACCTTTGGGGAAGCTTACTGAAAACAGACCTATGAAAGATCTTGAGTAAAAAAGAAAGCACTGTGCATAATTTTTTGTGAGTTGTTTCGAGTAACGATGCCCCAAAACACTGGTATTCTGACAGATTTACCAAGAGGTTGTTGCTTCAATTGACAGCAATGGTTCAAGTCACGTTAAAACATCTAACTTCATGAATACATTGCTAAACAAGCTTTACACAATATGGTGAGATCTTTCTGATCACAAGTTCAAATGTGCACTCATTACGGTCCTTTCTAATGCATTATCTCAGAGAAGAGTGGAAATGAATAACATGCCATGAACATTGTTACTTTTACTTGCACATAATACATGTACATATTTACTTGCTCACCCATACACAGACATGCTCACTAGCTCACCCATAAATATGTATCTTTAACTACATTTATTTGCCCACTAGTTACATTGGTCACCAGCTCATCTATAAATATTTATCTTTACCTGTGTCTATTTGCCAATAACTCATTCATATACATTTCCGTATGTTCAGATACTCAATTTACAAGCATTTACATGTGTATGTGTTAACCCATGCAGCAGTGATTGATTGTTTTAAATGCTCCCACGATCGATTATATGAGACCTGACTCACACATAGCCAGACCCATTTTTTTGCTTACCACTGCTGGGCATGCTTTGTGAATATTTCAAGGCCCTTGATCTGATCTTAAATGAATTTAATTCATGCGGCGGGGAACGATTTTAGTTAAATTCTGGGGTGATTGGATCTCATATGATGAAATCACCAGTTGCACTTTATAAGTGATCAGGTCTAATACTAACCAATCATTGATGACACACAGTCGTAGATAATCAGGTTTCATATGACCCAGTTGCCATGATGGTGGGTTGTGGACTGAACTTTGTGGTCACTCAGTAAGCGACTGGTGGAATTCATGTAGTTTTTTGGGTAGATCAATAATAAAATTAATTTTGGGAAACCACAAAGTTTCGCATTCAAGAAGTAATTTTTGTCAGAGTTATAACAGTCTGAACTTGCTGCCAGGTTGTATAAGACTCAATCACCACCACACAGATGAACCTAGCTCATCCCTATACATTTTAAATTCATTTGTTCACTATGCCATTTATACATAATCACTCCTAAAATACGATCAAATAACAATCAATATGCACTTACACAAGTTTACATAAAAATGTCCATCATAAACATTCAAACATCTAGCACCCTTAAAGTTATCCACAATTACAAATAAATGAAGAAAAAAAAAATACACCAAGACAAACTATCATACACACTGCAACACAGTTCCTTTGATAATAAAAGAATCTTTCCTCGTGCTTTTAGAAAAGAACAATGCCTTAAATTTTCAAAACTAAATAAGATGAAATGTCCAACTGCTACGATAGTCAATTCAAACTTATTGCAAGCAATAGAAAAAATTAATGTTTCTCACCAAAGAAGAATAAATATATGT
The DNA here is from genome assembly GCA_963931925.1 of Onchidella celtica. Lineage (NCBI taxonomy): Eukaryota > Metazoa > Mollusca > Gastropoda > Systellommatophora > Onchidiidae > Onchidella > Onchidella celtica. The sequence continues at coordinate 9,821,498 of OZ007575.1, forward strand.
CTAGTTTTCGTTTTTGATTTTGCAACATGTACATGTAATTTAACATAAAATTTCCTAAAATGAAAAATCTGAAACAAATTTATGCCAAATGGGTACTATTAGGTGCTGATGAAGGCCGCTGCACATTATGAGACTCTCCTGGAGCACCACCTGATGATTGCATATTTAAAAGTACAACTGGACTATCAACCAACTCGCAAGATTCAACAGTTAATGATGGATATCTCGCATACTGGTGCGGCATGTCTTCTGGTACTGCCCTTTTCACCTTTGTTCTTTCGTCTTGGAATTCCACCCATTTCACTACCTGACAAGAGAAAAAAAAAGCCACAAAAATGATTGATTGAGCATTTCCAGTGCACTACAACAGAAATTCAAGTAGCATATTTGTGGACACAGCACCATTCAGATTTTTGTTTTGGCATCTTTACAATCCTGACCCTTTCAAGCCCCATTCTTGTCCTTAGCAGTTCAGATATGCAAATATTGCAAAGGCAGAGCGACGTACCTGACAGTATGGCCATTTTCTGCAGGTAGTCCAAACTGGTTTTCACTTTTATTTTAATCATAACTTACCAGTTGTTGTCTAATAATTAGGATGGAGCTTACTTTTCCAAGAATTTTGATACCAGATTTATTATTCTGTCTTAAAGGCTTTAAAAGTTATGGCATTTTCTTGGTCAACAAACATTTCACCAAATGATTTTTTAAGGAATTTCAATTCAAAATACATTGAAAAATACACTGAATTAAACCCCATTTCCATCTGACTTTCTGTATGAGTTATTTTCGAACACATGCACTACATCTGCGCGACGCTCTGCGATCCTTTGTTATGAGGAGGTCAAATTGGTACGTGCGGCTCAGGGCAAAAATGACAAGACTGTGTTTTATTCAAGCAATAAAAACAGACAGCTACACACATTAAACAGTACCAAAGATAGTATATTTTGGCAGGGAAAGAATTGAACTTTATTTTGATGTAAGATACATGCCGTTTTACATAAACACACAGCAGTGGCAGCCTAGTAATTTTGGCCTAAAATTATGCCAAAATGGGATTTCGCACCTTTTGCGAGGCAGTTTGGACTACCTACTCACATGCAATTCTTTTGTCAAAGGCAGGCAGACGTATTTCAAGTGAAAGCATTTACACATGTAGACTGGCTATGCCATACAAGTTTTATGTGTTTTTCTCAAATGAAATGAGCACATATGTGGCTCTGCCTTTGCACGGCAGGGTTCCCTTTCCGTGATGTTTTTTTTATATCTCAGGGAAAGTGAATGACAGAGGGCTCCCCATTATTGCACAGAGACTTAGCATTTTGAAGGTGAGAAGCAGATTTGTTAGTTTAAAAACTGAAGGAACGGCAATGTGATACCATTTCATGCCTTAGTCTGAGAGGTCAACTGATCACTTCGCTTTTTGCCTCAGAAAGATCACCCTCAAAGGATTATAAGATCAGAGTCAGGTTATCATCCAATAACAGAAATTCTCTTTCACCGAGCATTTAGGAGCACAGGCATGGTACACAATCTTAAGGCATCATTACATAAACATATATCACAACTCAATGAGCTCAATAACAGTCAGGCATACAAGAAGTGAAAGTGACACGGTAAGGAAGCTTGGTGAAATGTGGCACACATCTAACTACAGCGACTAACTGAGGCAAATTGTGTAAGGCAAGAACAATCTTCTGCATCTTTCTCTGTTTGCTTTCACATTTCATGTGTATTATTTTCTTGCTCTTGGAATTGGATGATCTAGAAATTTGATGATATAAAGATATAAATAATCCACAAATTTTCCATCTTTACTTTGAATGCACAAGACTTTTTCATTAGGCCACCTACAGTAACTACATTTTGCACATGGGTTTCAAATACCATAGAGGGTGCACCAAAGTTTGGAATGTTGACTGCTTTTGTTTTTCAATTTTTTTGAGTTTTGCTTTGTGTCAGTGACTGCTGCCCCCGATCCCTTTTTTTTCACAAGCACACGAACCATGATGCGAACACTTAATGTCATATGTAGGCCACTGCTCTCAGCTGATTTAAACTATTCAGCATGCTCATGGCTAAAATTAGAACACAGGAATACCGTGTAGGTAAAACGTGCATATCCACCACCTTTGCAGTAAGGACCCACTCATTACCATGGCAATTGTGGCATTGATTTTGATTCGATATCGGATTTGCAGTGGGAGAACTTGAGGCGACGCAAACCAATCGGATCGAGCTAAAAGTAGTTTGCTACAGTAAACAATGGCACGTGTGTACATGCACATGGGAGACATTTGTCAATTCTTTCACTTCCGTTCCCTTGTTTACATGGATAGTAAGGAATCCGACCAGCTTGGATCCATCCTTTCCACCCCTGTCATAACAGTCAACTGCAATGCAACTAGCAGGCATTTTAACCGCTTAGACATATCTCGAGGTTATACTAATTAGCTGATCCAACGGCCATCTTGTGTGTCGGAAGAACAAAACAAAACATTCCGTGACGTCATGCGCGTTTTACCTACAGAGAGGGTAGAAAGTGAAGGGCGCAGCAGTGGTGGGGGGTCTGCCCTGGGCGTGGCTTTTAAGTTTCTTTGATGATAAATTATGTTGTTTGATCAATATATTTCAAGTAAATATCTTTCCACTTTAAGGGCACTAACACAACTATATATGTGTGTGTGCCTGAAGAAAGGTCCCAGCTGTCGGTACAGCTATTTTTTAGCTAGGGGTGAAAAGGTAGAAAAAGTCGTGCCTAGTCGAAAATGTACTTCTAGCAGAAAACACAAGTTTAAGCATTTCTAAATAGCATATGAAAAGGATTTTTGAATATTTTATGTTTAAATATTATTTTATTAATTATTTGTACAACATTTGACTCTTCAAGAAGTAATATTGAATTGATTGTTGCTAGGGGACCGTGGACTAATTACAAAGCCGTTATAGAGATAATACTGAGTAGTGTTCACTACTCATCTATAGTTTACTGTGTAACATGCCACGGTCCCCTAAAAACAGCCAAGTCGGAAGTTTTTTTGATCTTGTTAGGAGAGCGCAGTATTTTACATAGAGAGCTAGAGTTGAGCAGTGAACACAACTCAGTAGTTTCCCTATTTGCCTTTATAATAAAACTACGCTCCCCCAACAATATCCAAAAAGTCTGTCATGGGAGTGAGCTGTTAAAGCTGTTTTTCTCAAAAGTTTGTCTTTGGCCCCTGTCTTACAAAATGCATCATATCTTCAAAACTACTTAAGATATTGTTAAAAATTTTTAAAGCAGCGTGTTCAGCATTGAATTTTCTAGAAGAATATGCCCTTATCTCAAAATCCAAAATTTGCGACAACTGGGACTTTTCTCCAGGCACACACACATATAGTCATTTTTGTATCCTTCATAATCCAATACAAGCAGTATATATAGCTTGCACAACTGTCACTCTCATATTATTATATATTGGGGGAAGTTCATTCTTTCCCTGAAGTACTGTGTGATTACATGATTACACATATCACAAAACAATAAATGAGGAATTGAATATAAAGACATACCAAGTGCAGAGTTCACACTTTTGAGAAAAACGTTTACAAAAACCACTGTTGTTTCACATTGTTAACATGATTTTCCTCTCTATTTGGTTTAATACATAGATGCCTTTGATTTTCAGCATTTTGAAGGAGAAGGTGCTGCTGAAATACCATCTTTCCAATGGGACACAAATCGGTAATTCAGTTAAACTAGCCAACCCGGGCATAATAAATCTTGCAAATTTTCCTTGTACCAAGCCTAGTTGTGTATCTAAATGTAGGTCGCATTAACCCATACCCCGCGCGCTACCCGTAAAGCCCGCTGCCCCATCAGTGACCTTACTCACGGAGAATCTTATCTGGGGTCACTGACCCGTGCCGCTAGACGATGACCACATACGCTGTCCACGTGGTTCGATTTTTATTGATCGGTATGAAAACATTCGCTGCTATGCCTTATCATGCTTGATAATGAATTAACCAGCAAAACCTTAGTCTGTCAGTCTCTAACCAATGATCTGACTTATGATTCCAAACTCACAGCTGTAGTTTTTGTGAGAACGAAGCATGATAACTAGCCACGCCCTCTCAAGCCCTACACAAATGGTTTCATCCTGACTGACACATACTAATAAACCAATGTGGGCATTGGGGAAAAGATTATTTCAGAGCTTGTTTTGTTATATCACAATGCCTTGCAAAATATGCAGTTGTGATCAAGTTGATTTTCGGCCAGCAATATGCAAAGAGAAGCACAGAATGCAATTTCCTCTCTCACTTTTCAATTCTACTCACCAAAAGCAGTCTCTTATTTTGCCATTCAAAAAATGATGAATGAATAATATCAAAGACTGCATTTTATCCAAAATGGGGGTGTCCACATAACTTATTATCAAAAATTGAAGCAGTACACAAAGTTTCATAAGTTTTGATAGCGTGGTCACCAAGTTTTAGGTGTTTACATGTTCACTCTCTCGCTCCATTACAGTAAGATAACTAAATACCTGCTACCTTTTGATTATCATCTCCTAAATTAAACTCACCATTATGAAGGCAATGCTTATACCCAAGATACCACCTGCCAATACATCACTCCAGTGGTGTTTGTTGTCAAAGACACGAGAAAGACACGTGTAGAATGCCAGAGAAAACGAGATGGCATGAAGAAAAGGCTTCAACAACAACAACTTTCTCCAAATCAGTCTGTTCTCTATATAAAGCTGAAATAGAGCAAAAGTCAAGTGTTTTGTTGATGACAGGCATAAATGAATAACCATCTTAAGATGATCTGGATTTGTTCAGTTAACTATTCTATATTTTTGTCTCTCAGACTACCTCATATTTTTATACTAGTCTATTAAAGTATATAACTGGATTATTGCTCCTGAGCTTCAGCTAATATACAGGTTATGTTTTGGGCTGTATAATATGGAAAACAGTAAAATCTTCCTAATATAGTCCTGCCAACAATTACATCAAATAAAATGTACTTACAATAAAAAAGAATGCACAATACATGGACATCGATGCATGACCCGAGGGAAATGAAAGCCTAGAGACAAAACAAATGAAAATCAGTTAAAACGCAAATCAGTGAAAGTTTGAAAATGAAATATACAATAAAATACCTCACTGGGAGTCAGACACATCAAAAAAAGTGTTAAACAATGGATTTTTTTCTTTCCCTGTAAACAACATAATATGGCTATGCATCGGAATAGCGAGCTTGTGTAATACGTTCGCAAACCCTGCCCCCTACCGCTCACTATTTGGATATTAGAAAATTTATTGTTCAACAAGTAAAATCACTCGCCATTCGGATGTTCTACCCATAATATATGCAATATCTTAGTGGAATTCAAGAAATCATTTTTCTTCAGTTTTCTTCCATAAAGACAAAATAAATCGTAAATATCAAAGATATAGTTTGTTTCCTGAACAAAAAAGTTCAAAACTTTGCTGCTGGCCTTAAAACAGTCGTGGTCCATTGAGTTTTTGGGCCTTTTTTTTTTCTCTTCGTCTCTGTAATGTACATTAAAATGTCTGTACTTATTTGAAAGTTTTACGGAAACAAGGTATCTTAAAAATCATCGTTGAGTACTCTCCAAATGAAACACAGCTGGTACTGTTCAGCGCTTGTGAACTGTCACTCACTGAACAAATTATATAACTAAATCCTCAAAATTGCACAGCTTTAAAATGGGAAAGTAATCACTGCTGCATTCTCAAAATAAACAAATGTATGCCGTAAACCTCCCTAACTTTCGAATCGACAGACAAGGCATTAGAATAACCAATCGGTAGCAAGTAAAGGACCTGTCTAGACACGTCAGAAAATTCTAAACTTCAATATTCTATTAAGACAACTCAGCATTGCATGCCAAATTTCAGAAAGATATGTCAAGAAAGAAAGAAATTATTCCTGAGAGATGCTTTTTTTGTCATGAAATGAACTATATCTCAATTTACATTAAAAGTTTTCTGTGTTTATTCACTTTTCTTGGAGGTACATGTATTTGGGAAATAACCAGCTACAGTCTTGAACAATTATGACCTCTAACTCTAAGGAATGAAAAATGTTACTAACCAACACTGATAAATATGACGATGCATTGGCTTCAACTTTGGAAACCAAAATCTTCTTCAATTACACAAAAGAAAATGAAATTACCTTGCCTCTTGTATGAGGTCATCGTCTGATCCCGTACAAATGTCAGTTTCAATGAAGTTTGCAGTGTTGTTGACTACTGACCAATCAGGTTTGCAGACATCGAAGAAATGGGGTCGTAAGCGGCCAATTGAATATTTTCCAACATTGGTCAGAAAATGTGTGCTCCCCCCTCCAAATATGAGAAATGCAATCAGTCTAAAGCTATGAATCATGCATTTGGTGCCAGGGCTCCAGTTCGATATATTGAATGGTTTAACCAAATTGTATTTTACGTACCCGTACTCTGTGATGAAAATCTGAAAGATGAAATAAGAATACAAATTTACAAAACTTCCTCAAAATGTGACAAGTTATAAATGAAAAACACTTGGATCGCCCGCTTAGGATAACATTGAGATCAACAGGTACAACCACATGATGGGAAATAATGTAAGATGTCTCTGCCCACTCCTAAAGCTTTTATTCTGGTTTATTCTATGGAACTTTCTGTGATAGCTTGGTTCCTACTTGGCAGGGTAGACCATATCCAGTCAGCTTTAGTGTCAGTCTTACAGCTGGAAAGTTTCTAACATGGTGATCAGAAATATGGTCAAAATAGTTTTTTGGTTTCTTATCTTATCCATTTTGTTCAAAGATGTTCCAACCGGATGGTCATCGGACAGTCAATTTTTGTGCAGCTCTTAACAAAAATGTTCCGCACTGAATTAATTACTCAGTCATAACAACATGTTATTTAATTTTTTGATTGTGGAATTAACAGTTATATGAACAAAATGTATAAATAGAGTACACTTAAAGCATTGTGCCCCCTGACTTTGTAAAAATGTAAGGCCTGCTGGAGGTGGTCATCTTTTTTTTTGACAGAACAGAAAACAACCTAGTGGAGACAAGTTTCCAGCTGATTCCATCACCAGTCTGGTCCCTCCCTACTATTTCAGGGGGGCAGCTTTCCTCACCTCTTAGCATCCCTACCTATCTGCCACACTTGCATCAGGTGGTATCAGAACTAACACAAAACCTCCAATCGAAATATGAAGGAAGCTGGAGGGGCATCCAGCTGATACTCCCATAAACTTGCCCAAGTTGAACACTGGGAATGACATATATATCTGAACTCTATTACCCAGGGAAATAGTTGAATTCTTGAAGCTATGCACAGGTTGCCTCCTCCCAATTGATCTGTTTTCTCTTTGTTCTCTAGGGTAACCCAATGCAGTGGACTTCAAGTGTAACAGCCTCGAATTGAGCAAGACCTCGTGTACAATGACATAATTTATAATCTCTATTTCATATGCCCTTCTCTTTCAACAAAAAAGTACTTGTTTACAACAGTGGCAAATAAAGCACACCTCTGGTATAACGTCTTTTTCAATTCCAACATCCCGCAACACACCAAGCAAAATGTTGCGCGGAACTTACGCAGCTTCAAGATTGGGAAGCTGCCTGAGGGGGAATGCGGAAGGAGGGTATTAGTGGTGTGCTTAGAATTAATGGCCAGATGCCAGTCCTTTATGTGCATGCCTAGCCAATGTAAATGAGAGGTTAGGGTGGTGCAGTGTGATAACCACACGCTGCGTGAGTGGGCCATGATGTGGATTGACGCAAGACCATCATAACACAAGCACCATGGTGCCAAACTTTATGTAATGTCTCCAATCAACAGATGACCAAAATCAGTAGTCTGAAACCTTCATAGACATGCCGATAGTCTCAGTTTCCTGTGAACACGCATTCCGCAATGCGCAAACAAACAGAAAAAAATCATGGCCACCTACATTCCCTCCTCGTGGTTAAATCAGTGTGCTCTTTCTCCCAACCATCTCCCCACCAAATCTTGAATAAAATCAGTAGGGCTGTGGGTTTTATTGGTATTCAATAGTAAACTAGGAGGCACAGAAATGAGAAATAAGAATGAAAAGAGCGTCCAATTTTACAAAAATTCAAAAGCACAGTATTTACTGTAATACTGCACCACATGTAAATTGGCCACTTGAAGAATAAAACCTCCATGAATGAACACAACTGAATTCTAGCGATCAGCAATGCTGGCAGATCACAATTTGTAACATTGCAAGTCACAATGCTAACGGATTACAATTTGTAAAGTTTTGAATTCGTATGGCCTTGCAAATTAGATAAATACATGTACAAATAACAAAATGTCTCACTTTATACACATGAACATTTATGACAATATTAAAATAAGTGCCAAGAGGAGTTTATGTGTGTAAACCTAAGGGGGAGGGGCTATTCTGTGCATGGCTCATGGTTTCTCTTTGAACTTGCCTAAAACAGAATCTTGCTTAGAACGGGAGTTTTGCAGTGGTCCTGTGAACCCTGCTATTCTATAAGTGAGTTCTACTGTACTGCTTTGGAAGACATCCATGCTCAGGCCTGAGTTGTCACATGTGCATCACATGGCACGAGACATATTATTGATATCTGACGGCAACTTAGACAAGGGATCTAAATACAAGGATGAAAAGAGTCACGCAAAAAACTGAATTATATGATTCACGGAGTAGTGCTAGATACTGATTGGCCTGCTGATAGGTAGCCCTTGACAATGAACCTACTTCAGTTTTGTCCACCGTCGATGTTGGCCACCTGAAGTTTATAAAATATTTAAATCACATTAAACGCGATCCTCCAAATTGGACATATAAAATGAAGTATAACATTTTTTACCTTATTTACTGTATATTTACTGTAAGAATATGAACAGCTTTTGTTCCAGTATAACAAACTTAAAATACCATGCCTTGAGAATATAACAGGCATACAGGTACTCACAGCAATTAATGAAATACCAAATCCTGTGGCATACACAGCATGGCTTGTTATAGTTGATGAATGGTATGGGTACATGAGTGACTGATCATCTTTGAAAAATCCACGTTTCACTGGCTTCAAAAACAGTCTCATGCAGACTGAAATCACACCAACTGTGGAACAATACAATGAGAATGAAATACAAGATTTACTCACATAATGCAAGATTAGAGAAAACCTTGAGTCAGCAAGAAAATGAACTATTTAAGCATCTTTCTCATCAAAATCGTTGACAAATTTACGTTTTTTATCAGGATTTCATCTCCTTTCCGTTACCATTAAGTTAAATAACAATACTAACATCCTCATTGATTTTGCTGTTGTTCGAAACAGATTTCAAATTTCATCTTGGCAAATACAGAGAACTGTAGATCTTAACTATGCAAAATATATATGTACCTCTTATTTACCCTCTTGTCTGCAGAAATTCACAAATTTGAATACCTCCATTTTATTTTCTTGGCCTGCTTTTCTCACTGGACAGTCATATCTATGCATTCAAAGATAAAAAACATGAATGCTAGGTAACATCACCTCCTATGATTGCATGTCAGTGCTGGATCACTACTGTTATGAATGCTAATTTGGCAGCCACAAGAAATCTTCATGCTGATTTCCTCATTCGAGAAGTTTTGCAAATAAATTACCTCTTAATCTCATTGCAATTGATGGAACACTAAATCCACTCCACATCCTTCAATTTAAAACACCTCAAACTAAATGCACTGATCTGACAATAAGATTACATGATTATCATTCCGTCTGCACTGATGGTCAGCCATCTAATGATCTATCTATCTAATGTAATGTTCAAATTTTAAATCCTGGGACTGGTCTAAGTTTATGTCACAGCACACAATGAAATACTGCATCATATTACATGCACAGTGGTATGCAATATATTTTATTTAAAATTATGTTTATTAAATATATGATGTTTGAATTACATGCATTTAAACAACCCTATTAGTTCATGCATGGGATGCTCTGTGACAGGGCAAGATTTTTAGCTATTTCTGTTCTTTGTTCCAGAATGGTTATCACAGGTACTTTGTCCCATGAACACCACTGGATGTCATCACTTTCTGGCCACACCCAGTCAAGTGAACTGACTGTGCTCCACCTCTAATATCAGGATTTGGAAAGAATTCTGTATGTTCTGACCACTCAATCAAGATATCCTTTACCCATCTCTTAAATTCTGTCCGCATCCCTAACCCTTGCCGTATTCCTAAATCCTTTCAACCGGAAATAAAGATTTAGGCTGGGGATAAGGATTAGCATTTAGATTGTCAGGACATGTGGAATTCTTTCCCAAGATTTGATGAAAGCAAGATCCAGATAGACTAAATCCATTTCGTGTAGAAAAATGTCTATGGTTGGAATTTTCTAACTTCAGGCTATTCTACTCAGAAATAGCATCTAGGAATATATTAAAATATTTATGTGATCTGATTTTTTAATTTGCATAATGAAATCTTGTACACATAATTATAGTCAAACGTTCAACTTCAGAACTACTCAGGAATTTGACCATTACTCAAAGTATATCTTGTCGTTTTCTGTGGAAACCACACTTGAGTCAGGTACCCTGGACATCTGCAAACATTATACCGTGTGTACCAAATTCAGGACTAAAGTGGAAGGAGTACCATGTGAGTTAAACAAGTTTAGACGCGCACATATTTCATGTTCTAAGTGTTAATCGTTGATCCCTGCATTTTACTAAGAAAATATTTTTTGTACTTTGTATTTTGTCACACCTGTCACCTGTCGGCTTCATCGTCATCGATGTTAGCTGCTACAGTGGATGTCACGACAAAATCTCCTCCACCCAATCCTGTCCTTAGCTTTCCTAGTTAGTTCACTTATTTCCAGCTGGCTGACTTTCTTGATGTTATCGTGATATGTAATGGGTGGTCTTCCTTGTTTTCTCTTTGTTTCTGTCTTTCCTTGAAGGATTGATATCATAAGGGCCGTGTATTTTGTATACTTCTTTAATCCGAATGATTAGGGAAATCTGTCTTAGTGTCATTGCAGCCCTGTTACAAATAGGGCAGACATATCGCCGCCACAGTGCAGCGAAGATCAGAGGGTTTGTGGAGTTTTTTTGGGGGGGTTGAGGGAGTGGCCGGGATAAAATTTATTTAATTTTGCCCGGGCAGCAGCCAGTTCAGCCTGCTCTTTTCAATTTCCATCTGCCAAGATATCTTGAACGTGCGCAAAGTGCAAATGGGCCCTCTGAGTTTTTCGTCCTTATCCAAGAAGTCTAGGTGCTCAATCCTACCTCCCACAGGATCAGGGACAGAAAAATATGAGAAAAATCCCAAAATTCCAACATGCCTGCACCAACTGAGATTCAAACCCGATACCTTCTGCATGAGAGGTGAATAGTTGGCCCATTCCATGTGACATGTTACACGTGAAGACCAGTGTTTCATCTTGACAGCTTCCTCAGCAAATCATTAAATGAGATATTTATCATTTAAACCTTTTTGACAATAACAAATGGTCACTTTACAAGTTTTCATCTATAATTAAAAAACTTAGAGGTAACATCTAACTCAAAATGGTGCTTAACTAGACGTCACGTGTGGTACATTCGCAAAAAGTGGTTCTCTAGTTTAAGTAACATTCTCTGGAATCTCTATTAACTCTCACCCTGCGAAGGGTGTCAAAATACCGCATCGACTTTCCATGCACTCACTCTGCATGGGCGTACAAATACGGCAAGGTCAAGCTGTCCACGCAGCATGCAAGCCGGATTTTCACGCATCGGGTCACTGACCTCTTTGAGATGTAGCTATTGTCTTATTGCTCACTGTATCTCTTCTAAATCAAAGGCATTGTGACAAGGACATGTTAACCAGAACCACTGGTCATAATCACAAAGATTAACTTTCAATGGCTCTCCCCACGCTATCAAAAGGTGTAACATCGACATGCGAAACTATTGTTCAATAAGTCTGCAATATTATCTTATCTCATTTCCTCACAAGCTGACCATCATCTTGTATCCTAAGAACCAATCAGAAACAAGCTCTGAAATGATCTTTGCCCCAAATGCCCACATTGGTTCATTCGCATGTGTCAATCAGGATGAAACCATTTGTTTAGGGCTTGGGGGGCGCGGCTAGTTATTATGCTTCACTCTCACGAAGAGTGCAGCTGTCAGTTTAGTTTCATTCATAAGTCAAATCATTGGTTAGAGACATACAGACAAAGGTTTTGCTTGTTAATCCAGTATCAAGCTTGATAAAGCATAGCAGCAAATGTTTTCATAACGATCAATAAAAATCGAGCCACATGGACAGCGGTAGTGTGGTCATCGTACATCGGCAAGGGTCAGTGCCACCCATGCACGGTTCTCTGTGAGTAAGGTCACTGAACGGACAGTGGGCTTTGAATTGTCACGCGCGGGGTGTGGGTTACAGAAGACTTAAAATTTCACCTAAATTTTAACCCTCGTCCCGCGTTGAGTGAACTCGTCCATGTAACATCCCGTGCGGGGATAGCCAGCAGCCAGTCAGCCGATCGTTCGCGTGTTGCCGATAACCTCGGCGGTCGGGTCAATCGGGTCCTTGTGAACACGTGTATCGCGTATACTTCAGGACGCAATAACAACAATAGTGGTGGATAAATCGTAAAGGACCCCTATGATATTTGGATATAAAGTACTTGTGATGATATGCAGTAGGTTTTATTGTGAAATGGAAGGCCCAAATCAAGAATTTTCTGCATTTACATGCCGTTTAACATGCGTTTCATCATTTTCCCAAGACCTCTGCGCTTTTTCTGTCCCTAAGTCAGGCTATCCAGGTGAACAAATTATTTTTTAAGCCATTCACTTAATTTACTAACCACATGTATCATGGCATTGCCTTCTCCCTCCTCTACTATGTAAAGCGTCCACTTACTATAATGTTAGTTTTAGCGAGAGATTTGATTTCCAGTTCCAGGTCGTAGAGCACATATTGTACTGAAAAGCGGTTTAACCAAAAGAACACAATATCTCTCTAATTACCACATCAAATAAAGACAATGACCAACAACAAAGTCGGTCATCTTCTCCCAGTTTTCCCTGATGAAAAAACTACTGACAGACGCCCTTATGCAGCATGCCCTAATATTACATTGGAATTCATAATTACAGACATAGAACGGCGTCTCAAATAAGCACATGGCCCCTTTCTTCTCAATTCACATGTAGACGACAACCAGCGTCAAAGTAAGTTTCCCCAAGATTTTCCCCAGTTCAAACTTCAGACCGTCAGTAGTTGCATCGTAATTTAAACGTAATCGGACGATATCATTTTGTTAGATATAGTAGGGGTGACAGGATAGATAAACACGCGAAAATAGTGTGGAAAAAAAAAAACGACAGCCTTGGCAACCGAATAAACAAAGTGCGAGGCGCACCGTTGCTATATATACAAAAATGTGGCCTCCTGCAGGACCCATGGTTAAGCGTGTCGGACAAAATAATGGCCTCCCGTGCCTCGCGTGTTGCACGGGGAGGCCAATACAGTGGCCTCCCGCAGGACTAGGGTTAAATAATACTTGTAAATGACTGCTTTGAAAGCAACAAATTCTGTATCTCACAATTCTTAAATTTTTGGATGATTATAGACAAAAAATGTAGTGATGTGTGTTAGTGTTACATCTTCACTATACCTTTTACAGGAATTTAAGATAAGTTTTTGGAATTAAGCTTGAATGTTATTTATAACAGGTTATGGTCTGTCTCAAATATTTATTGCTAGAGAAAAACTTTATGATGTAAAGTGTGATTATATATGTATTACACAGAACCAATGATGTCTTTTGAGTTCTTTCTAGTCAAAACCTAGATCTAAATCAGAAATAGAGTGCGGTTGTTATTTATACGTTGTTAAAATGTCAATGCAAAATAGGAAGGAATAAAAAATTGATTAAATCCGTTACTTGCTGTATTAATAATTAAGCATAAAACTGCAAATTATAGTATTATAGTTTATACTGAATAATATTAATTTTTTGCTTCTCAGTATAGAATTAAATTGTTCTCAGAAAACATGCAGTAAAATTGTGAAGTCTGGTTTGTTTTCTCTTCATATGAAATTTTCTTGTCAATTTAAACCCCTTTAGAAGTCAAACCGTGAATTTTTTAATTGAATATTTCAAATTTCATATTTTTTCATGACAACCTCACGGGATGGACACATCTAGTCTAGAATCTAGATCTAAGTCAATCCATCTATCTAGATCTAGAATCTAGACTCTAGATCTATCTTATCTAGAGTCTAAAGTGGGGACTAGAGGACCTATAGTCAATGCACTAGGTGCGGTCAGCAAGTCGGTGCGGTCAATATTTGTTTTTCCATACAGTTTTGTTTGGGGGTGTTTTTGTGACTAATCCACGTTTTGTCACGTTCTTATCAAGACATCACAACATCACATAGAATATGACTGCTGTCTAAGCTTGAATTTTGCCTTGAATAACTTTCCCAAATTTTGTGTCCCCACAACTTCCATCTTGAGTTCAAAGGTAAATATATGTGACCCTACAGTTTTCTCCATTTAGTGGCCTGGTGTAAGCTCACAGAAGTGCTCTGGACATTCTACTTTGAGTGGATTTTCATTAAAAATATGTTTTCTGGGTATTATGAGCATGATTATGCACATATGGCGCTGACTGCACCGACATGCATTCATCTGACACCCTGCATGAGGTGCAGTCACTGGTAATTGCAGTGTGACATCAGTGTTGTGTTTGCATCAACTGGGATCACTAGCAGCATTATTTCTTATTATTAATATGATTACATGATAAAAAAGAGTTTTAAAAAAGAGCCAATGCACACCAGCTAATAGTAAACAACTGAATTTAATGAGAAACAAAGAATAATATTGTGGTAAAAATCGAAATACATAGGCTGGATCTATCATTATTTCAAAGCATTTTGCAACTTGATCAAAGAATAAGTCTAGTATTTAGTAAATTCAGCATGAGGACAAGAACGAGTGGGAAGTCAGGGAATTGGAAAAGAAGAGGATGGGAAGGTTGATTATCAGATCTATTTTGATATTGATCGCGCAGAGAGCATGCACTGGTGGCACCTACATGCAGGTGACTGCACCACCAGCAGGTGACCGCACAGACATGCAGTTGGTGCTTACACATGAAAAGTGTTCTGACCAGTACAGATTAACTGAGAGAGAATTTTAAGTGTTCACTGATAAGCCCGAAGTTCAGTGGTTAAATTGAGCCAGTCAGAAGCTTGCTAGACTTTGTTTACTTCTGGCCATTTACCATTTCCTGGCTCGTGACCGCACCTAGTGCATTGACCGTAACTCCCCTGGGGGGAGGGGGGTACGCCTCGGTCTGCGATACTTCACTCACTGCTCACAAACACCCCTTGTAGTATGCCTATTGTGTGACTCAAATGAAACTCCTACCAGATTTACTAGATCTAACAGAGATATGTACTAACCGCTCATGAAGATTGCAGCGTCGACCAAGCCCCACACCACAGCCCAATTCGTCGCCATGTTTAAACAAAGACTACTGTTCCGCACAGGATTGCTTTTTGCTGAACAACTAATAATTGGATTGAAGAAATTGTTAAAAGTCGGATGATTCAGCGACACAACCGTGATGGCTCACTTCAGAGTTGCCACTGTTGCAGTGATGAAAGATAATATCATGGTGCTTATGCCATTATAAGATAACTCACTTGGTCTGAGTGTTTCTGTTTAAACTGTCTTTTGTAGTCATAATGTTGGTTCTACCCCGAAAATATCAAGCAGTTAAGTTATACATAACGTGGATGTTTTATGGCAAATCCGTATTCAGTAACATTCATGTTATAGTCACACTTTAAAGTAATTAGTGTAATATTTGTAAAGTTCGGGCAATAGTGTGAGTTTCCTTGTCATGTTATACAATAAATAAAGGAAGCTGAAGCTAACCGTATGAAAAGTGTACTAGGGAGTTCGGGGGAGGAGGATGTCACGAGCGAGTGAGCGAGGGTCAATAAGTGCGGGGAAGGGATTTGAAGCGTGCATGTTGTGAGTGAAGTTGAGGCGTAGTAGAGGCAAAATCTGAATAGTCAGATCACTGCAAGTTGAGAAGTCCAAGGGGACAGACGTGAGAGAGCAGTCGGGAGATTGTGTGTTTTCCAGTGATGACTGGTGCCGGGGTCGGGCAGAAAAGCCACCCGAGGTGAGCGGACTTGTGCCGGGGTCGGGCCGAAGGCTACCCACAGACCTGCCTGAGTGAAGCTGTCGCGCAGGACAGCGGGAGCACATGAGTCGTGGCAGTCTGGCCACAGACAGGGACGTTGTTATTGAAATATTAATGTGCTATTAAGATGTTACTGTGCTATTGAGATACTAATGTGCTATTGAAATATTAATGTGCTATTAAGACATCGAGGGGAGATTGAGATACGGAGATTAGGTTGAGCCGGAGCCAATAAGAGAGGCCAGCAAGTAGTATATATATGGATGTGAGGCTGAGGCCAGAGCATAGTTAGGAAGTAACTATCGGGTTGTGGACCCGGAGAAGAATGAATGTTGGGAATACTGACCATTGAATGGTGTTTGAATTGAGTTAATGTAATGTATGTAATTGCACAGATATCTTATCTTTATATATAATAAATGTGTGAGTCTGTTTGGTTGTTCTGTTAAGTGTTATACTTGTTCGTTCGTGATTGTTGTCCTGTCATAATTATTACATCTCCCAGTCTGGGATTTGTGACAGAGGATAAAATCGCCAAAATCGAGCATGCCTATCATATTGATGGCCCCCAGACAAATTTGGACAAAGCAGAACCAGAGCGACAAGAACAAAAAATGAGACGCAAGAAAGAAACCTAGTAGAGTAAACCGTTACATCTTGACAGCAAGTCAGAGAAAAATGCAAAATGCAAAAATTCATGATGGTGAATGGGGACATTGTGTAGGTATAGGCATGATTTTTTTTTCTTTAGCGAAGAGTAGAGGAGAAGACAGCCTCGTCTGAATGAAGGCTCTAGGCACTGTATTGAAGTTCGATATTCGACCATGGGCTCATTGTGCTTAAATTATCGTCACTGTGCCCACATGATGGTGATGGCCTATCTCATTTATTTTTTTATTTTTTTCATATCAGTTATGACAGAGGCAAAGTATTTTATCAAAGTGAATCATTTAATGTTACGACGTCAATGAATTAGTTAATTGTTTTGGTATTATTGCGGGACTAGATTGGCGCGTTTGTCATTTTGATTATCTTTATCATTATTGTTATTAATATTTGATTTGTTTTTTATGTGACAGTTGACATTATTGGGGTTGACCTAAAAAGAACCTGAAAGATATATTATTACATCTAATGTTGGCCTAAAGTTGTGTTTTCATGTATACGGAAAAGCAACAGCAACGTCAATGACGTGCTGAGAATAAAAATTTTGTGCTTCCATGTGTGCAGAGAAGAACGGAAAATAATTATGACTTTTTGTTCTGGTACAATGAGTTCCTCTGCAATCTTTTATCACAAATGTTTCCTCTTCATTCTGTGTAAGCTCTCTAACCACCAGGACTCTGTTTTGTCCAGGGCTGCCTGTGACGAGGTTTATGCTCTTAGATAATATCCTACTAAAGCTGTGTTTTCATGTGTACGGAAACGGCAACGGAAATGTCAAAAACGCCGTTTTCGTACACATGGAGACACTCTTACTTTTTACGTTTTTACTATTTATGTCCGACTTATGTTGACGTTTCCGTACACATGAAAACACATGCAGCTTTATGTCGTTTCTCTGCCTCAGAAGTGCTGATATGTGTTAAATGAACCTACGACGCCATCGGCAGCATCGATGGCAGATCTACGATTTGAGGGGGGGGGGGGGCGACAGCATTGGGCTTATATAATTGGTAAATTATTCTCGTAAAAGAATTATTGCACCTCGGCGGAGCAAAGTTTTTCATTATACATGTAGTTTCGACAAGAGGATAATTTTCTCAGGCCCTTCATTAATTTGTGTGGCGAAACCTTGTGAAGCACAAAGGAAATCATCTGCCCAGAGTAAGGAATGGCTATCTCATCTGCATCAGCCAAGTTACCGGGCCACCACCGAGATGGCAAGTGCCCATGGCTTCTCTCGTTCCTAGCCCTTTTTTCGTGTCGCTGCCAAGGTACTGCTTGATGTGTAAAAGGCGTACTGTTATATTCTTGTAAAAAGAAAGAGGCATGAAAAGTGAACGGAGACAATAAAGACTGAGATGGTTTGTTAATAAACTCAATGAGCTACATTAGATTATAAGGCAAACAAGCAAACAACAACAAAAAAGAACAACAACACACACACTCATATGGAGAGGCTTGGGGGGGGGGGGGGGAATCAAACATAGTCTACACAACCATTTATTTTTTCCGGCTTGACATTGGGTTTGTTCACAAAGAGAGTACATTAAAAAAATAAGCAGTCGCCTATTTTCATCAGCTTGGTTATTCTAAATGAGCATAAAAAAGAAGAAAATTTAGTGGAGACACGAAAACGAAACTGAATCACAACAAAATGAACAAGTAAATAAATTAATTAATTAATAAATAAGTAAAAATCATGAAAAGCTTCTCAGATACTGGACGGCTTTGGCGTGCATTCCGTCAGACAGCTTCACCCAAAAGGGACATCCATTTATAAAGCATGTATGCCTAGTTTGGGTGATTCCGCCCCCCCCCCTCCACACAAACACCCATTGCTTTTGACACAGTTGACTTCAATCTCCCATCCCCTTCATTCGAGTGTACCTCCATTCAAATGTTGAACGTCCTCGATATTCTGAAACTTTAAATGGCAATTGTGGACTTAACCGTCTCATGAGAAACACGCTAATTGTCTCTGTCGGATTATATATTATACATTGTATTCAATTTTGTCTTAAAACACGTAAAACCAAACTATAGGCCTACGTACGCTAATTCACAGCTCCCCCCCCCCCCCCCGCTTTCCCCCATTGTACTGTACTTTTTTCATAAGCTGACCCCCCCCCCCTCCCTTTTCCTAGAGCATATCTAATCTGCGAGCAGCATGGCACCAATTAAAGAGTGTATTAACCTTCACCTCAGAGCGATGGAGGAAAGGTGGCGACGATGCAAGTTCCGGGAAGTTGTGTTTTCATGTGTACGGAAACGGACGCGACAAAAACCAATCAAGTAGTAAACAGGATGAGTATGGAAGTGGCGTTTCCGGACACATGAAAACATTCTTAAGCTGGGTTTTCATGTGTACGGAAACAGACACGTTCAACGGAAACGTAAAAAAACAACCTTCAAGCAGCGAAATAGAAAGAAATTTGTTCACGCCGTTTCCGTACACATAGATACACAAAAGCTTTTTCTTTTTACTGCTTAATGCATGCTTTTTGACATTTCCCTTGCCATTTCAGTGTTTCAAGTGTACGGAAAGGGAAGCGGAAACGTCAAAAACTTTCGCTCGAAGTAGTGAAATAGAAAGAATGTTCTTATGTACATACGGAAAGCCATTTCCGCACACATGGTAAAGCTTTTTCTTTTCACTAATTGATGGATTTTTGACATTTCCGTTTCTGTACACATGAAAATGCCGTCTATTTCATTCCTCGGAGGGGTTTTGACGCTTCCGTTGCGTTTACGCACACACGAAAACACAGTTACGATGGCTATGCGGCAACGGCTAAAAAATCGCTTCCTGGTGTTAAAAAAAAAAACAGAAACGTTTCAGCACGTCATTTCCGTACACATGGAAACACATACTCTTTCTTTTTAATACTTCGTAGATCTTGTTTGCCGTTTCCGTTCGCATGGAAACGCAGCTTTAAAAGAGCTTCAACCAAGAACATAATGAATGTCAGATTAGAAAAAAAAGTTCAAGTATTTAAACAAAAACAGCAACAACCGCAACAACAACAACAATAACAACAAAAATAAAGAAAGCGCAGCCAGCAGGATCAGCATAAGGTATTTTACTGCTGTCTGTAACATGATTTTTATGCTTAGCACGTTGTCGTTGTTTGTTTGTTGCTGCAATAATTTAAATGACCATTTCCCCATAAAGCCATATTTTAGGTACCCATTTACTGTCTCACACGAACTCGTATATAATTTGCCAGACATTCGGTGACAGCAAAGACATACTACGTGTAAACTGTTTTTTAAAAAAAATCTGTGGTGACAGCATAGATTACATACTAGGCTACTAAACAGGTGACAGCGATAGATCGCCCTGTCTGACATGGTTTTGCTTTTGCGTTGTCGGTACTCCTTATTGTCCAATCAAAAGTCCTTGTGGCAATTTCAAAGCTAAGATGGCCGATAGCCTATCCATGTATCGTGTTCTTTACGCTACCCGGCGGCAGTTCCAGCATAAAAAAATTGAATTTCAGTCAGCTGTGATTTAAATTAAACGGATGACGTAAAACTCGACCCAAATCGGTAAACAAGCTTAGTATTAATTGCTCTGAAGATCTAGCCGCATCCTTGCAAAGGCCAGATCGAATCTAGAATTAGTAATAGAGCTAGACTAGAGATCTAACTCTAGATCTAGAGTCTAGATCTAGTCTAGTCTAGATTTAGAATCTAGATAGATCTAGTGTTGTCTTCGCCCCATCACGATTATGTTAATTGTCGGATGCATGGCTATGATCTGAATTTAGTTGATAATATTATTAATATTATTATTAGATCTAATGTTATTGTGATTGCTAGATCTACGTTGTCATCGACCTTTATTTATTATGACTTGGAAGACAGCTTAATTGCATTGTAAAGTAAAACCGAAAGGTTGCTCTGTTCGTCTGAAGGTTAGAGAGAACTCCCAAACCCCTTCATTGCTAGTGCTAGATCTGTATGGTTTCCCATGCTGCGTGCTGAAAGTAGTCAAGTAGTGATTCAAGTGAAACTTATATATCTGAGTGCAGTCAAGCCGCAAGGGGTCAACCGTCAAGAAAGAATATTAAATCCTCATCGCCTGTTCAGTTACAGATCTAGTCAAGTCTAATGATAAGTAGGCCTAATGTCAAGTTAAATTGTATTCTCAAAGTGGAAAGCAACTGGTTTTCTTGTAAAACAAAGTGTTTATCCGCCGATACTGTCAGATAAAATTTGAGCAGGATTTTTTTATCTGCCAACATATAATTTTGCGAGTGATTTCCCTTGATTCGAACCTTTCTCCGTCTTCCTCCCTCGTTCCGTGCATTCTGATCAATGTTCGTATTGCACACGTGTTGAAAACGAGGGCATGATTGAAATTGGAGAGTTCTTCCTAATAGTAATAAGTATAGAAGTTTATTGACTAAAATGGATATTATAATATGCGAAGGTTCAGGTCTTATGATCCGTAGATATGAGTTTCTTGGTTTAGTCATGCTTATTTAGTAAGAATTCCATCATAATTACTCTTAGTAGCGTAGTGGTTAGCATCTTTACCTGTCACTGTCAGTCATAGGGGCCATGGTTCGATTCTCAGCAGGGCAGTTTTTGTGGGTTTTTTTAATGTCTTTTTATTACTAGGAATCAATTTTTTTTTCAAGCCAAGAGCAACAAGAGGGAATAAATCCAGTATCTTTTTTATCTTCACTTGTCAATCGGGGGGACAGTGGTTAGATTCTCAGCAGGGCAGGTTTTTTCTTCTTTTCTTATTAAATAAAAGTTTCTTTCAGTTTTATCAGCAGTCAATCTGTTTGGTAATTTTTTTTAAAAATTCAGTTTGTTGTTGTTTTTTTTTTGTCATTAGTCAACACCAATACCTGCAAATATACCTGAGCTTTTTCTGCCGATACTGCTGGCGGCCCAAGGTCTGCCGATAGTGTTGCCTGATAAACCCAAGCAGTATCCGCCAATAATATTGGCTGATAAACCTGGGCAGTATCCACCGATAATGTTTGCCGGCCCAGGCTGCATCTGCTAAAAGTGATAGTGTTGGCGGCCCAGTATCTACAGAGAGTATAGATCTATCATCATCATCATCATTGCCTTTCTCACCCTGGATCAGGGTATAGGCCACCAACAAACACCTTCCATCCCTCTCTATCATGGGCCAGCCTCTTTACATTATTCCAAGTCTTTCCGCTTCGTTGCACATCATTTTCTCTGGCTCTTCTCCACGTTCCGCGCGGCCTTCCTCTTGATCTCTTGCCCTGGGGATTCCATTCCAATACCTTCTTCGTGATGCTGTTTCCTGGCCTCCTGAGAGTGTGGCCGATCCATCTCCATCGCCTCCTACCAATTTCCTCTCTGACTGGGTTCTGTCTTGTTCTTTTCCATACAATTTCATTGCTGACCTTGTCTGTCCATCTGATCTTAAGTAGCTTCCTCAAACATCTGTTGATGAAAACTTGGATTCTCTTTATGCAGGCCTGGGACGCATTCCAAGTCTCACATCCATACAACAGGACTGACTTCACGTTCGAGTTGAATATCCTCAGCTTTGTTTTTAGAGATATATCCTTGGTTCTCCAAATCTTGCTTAAGGATGTGAAAGCTGCCTGTGCCTTTCCAATTCGTGCTTTGACTTCTGCCTCTGTTCCTCCCTTATTGTCAATGTATAGATCTATACCCTGTAGTATCTACCTATAATGTTGGTGGATAAACCTGGGCAGTATCCGCCGATAATGAATACATACAGATTCCTGCAGAATGATATTTCAAGATTTTGTGGAAATGACTGCCATCAGACTGTCCATATCATTCTTAAAAGATCTACTTGCTGTCCATTTTGTAAAAAATTGAGTTTAATGATACCATCTAGACATTAAGATTATTCCTGCTGTTGATGCAAGATGTCATCTCTTTTCAATTGCCTGTAATTTCAGTATGTCCTGTAGGTTACAGAGTCATTTCTGATTGGGAAAGAGCCTTAGAAGATGTACCCTCTGACCAGCTCATCTCCCAGACATCAGCATGGACGGGGAAATGCAAATGTTAAGGTACCAGTTTTTTTTCATTTGTACTGGGCAGGTTCCATGACTGGATGCAAAAGTTTTCCCATTGTGGGAACGCAGCCAACTTATGACAATAATATAGTATGTGGGGACTTTAATGTCGTCCTTGATAATGACCTCGATATAGTAGCAGGAGAGCCGCATGATGTAAGGGAAACCAGCGAGCTGCAAAAATGTTGGACAGGTTGGACTTAATTGACGCGTGGCGTTTGTTTCACCGGACCGAGAAAGACTACACTTGGGCTAGAAGCACACCGTTTATAGCCAGAAGGCTGGATTACATTTTCTGTGATAATAATCTACTGGCCAATATTGAAAATGCATACCATGAAATTGTGATCTTCAGCGACCACAAAGGGGTAGTAGTCAAAATATGTGATAATACATTTAAAACAGGACCGTCGATCTGGAAACTTAATAACTCCTTATTGAAAGATGACAATTTCGTCCTAGAAATGAATGCATTCATAGATGATTTTACAAGGGACAACTCAGAGCTTGAACCGACTGTTAAATGGGAACTTCTTAAGGTTGAAATAAAATCTTTCTGTGTACAGTATTCAAACACAAAGAACCAGCTCAGGAAAAATAAAGAACGGGAATTAGAACTGGAGATTGAAAGGACAAATAAGCAGTTACTGGCGGAACCTAACAATCAAAACTTACAAAAACAAATGGCAATCCTTAAACAGACTTTAGAAATATTTCTGCTACATAAAGCAAGAGGGGCCCAGATAAGGTCGAGAGTTAAGTGGATAGAGCAGGGTGAAAAAAACACAAAATACTTTTTATCACTAGAAAAGAGGAACGGAATTGTAAACACAATATATGAATTAAGGGTAAAGGATAACGTATTTAAAAAACCGTTAGACATATTGGATCAGATCCGACAGTTTTTTGAGGGTCTGTATAGGAAAGATAGTATAGAAATGGAAGGAAAGACATTATTGAATGGCTATCTGGAAAACACTGAATATCCAATACTAGACGAAGGCGAAAAAGAACTAATGGAAAAAGATATTACAGTAGAAGATATGGGAAACGCATTATCTAAACTTAACAATGAGTCAGCACCTGGGAGTGATGGACTTACGACTCCCTTCTATAAATGTTTTTGGTCTCGACTTAAAACATTGCTATGGGAAAGCCTATCATATTCAGTTAGAAAGGGAGAACTTACAGCCACTCAAAAAAGGGGAGTAATCACATTAATACATAAGGGAAACAATCTAGAGAGGAATAACATAAACAACTGGAGACCAGTGAGTCTTACCAACACAGATTATAAAATCTTTTCTAAATGTCTAGCCTTAAAACTCCAGAGGGTCATGGATAAACTCATACATAGCAATCAGGTAGGTTTTATTAAAGGCAGATCTATTACGAATTTGATTCGTACTATAGATGACTGTTTGACTTTAGCAAGGGAGGGAGAGGGTGGGGCAGGCATTTTGGTCTCACTGGATTTCCAAAAGGCCTTCGATAGTATTGAAAAAAAAGCAATTATATATGCACTTGAAACCTTCAACTTTGGTAATAACTTTATTCAATATGTCAAAACATTGATACGGAGTACAGAGAGCTGTGTAAAAAATGGGGGCTGGGTCTCCAAATGGTTCAATACAGAACGTGGAGTGAGGCAAGGCTGCTGTGTCAGTCCTCTACTGTTTATTTTGGTGGCAGAAATTATGGCCATCAAGATAAGACATAATCCAGATATCAAGTGTATACAAATGGAAAATATTCTGAATCATAAACTGCTCCAGTACGCAGGTGACGTAACATTGATGTTAAACCATACTGATGACCTCAAAGAAGCTCTCAGAGACATCGCAGCATTTGGAGAATTTTCAGGGTTGAAATTAAATAAGAACAAGTGTAAAGGGATGGAAATAGACGGGAATATGAGAACTTGTGATATGGGAATTTCGTGGGTCAACAAGGGAGATAACATGAAAATACTGGGCATCTACTTCAATGCTGATAAAGAAATATCCTGTGTGGAAGAGAATTGGAAAGAAAGGGTAAGGAAACTTGAAGAAATCATCCAAAGATGGAAAAGACGCAATTTATCATGTTATGGTAAAGTAACTGTGGTAAAGAGCTTACTACTATCACAATTGAGCTATATAGTACAATCAGTAAGTCTGCCACAAAACATACTACAAGAAATAGACTCTAAGATATTTAAATTCATCTGGCAGAAAAAATATTCAAATAAGAAAGCATTTGAGAAGGTAAAAAGAACTGTAATTTGCAAAGAATTGTCTGAAGGAGGATTGGGTATGATTAGTATAAAGGACCAACAGAAAATATTCCTAATGAAGTGGATGAAATGGCTGACATCGAAAGGCAATAGGACGAATGAAAGCCACATAAACACCTCTGAACATTTCTTCTCACAGTTTGGGGGTAGCAAATACTTTGTAGAAAGTAATTTCAGCCTTAAACATAAGGCAAAAATAAACACTATCACATCTTTGTTCTGGCGAACTGTAGCCAGTGCCTGGATAGAAGCAAAGGACACAAAAGTAATTGTTAGTGAAACGGACAACATGTCACTACAGGAATTGTTAAATCAACCCTTGTTTAATAATAAGTTGTTCCAATATAAAAGAAACCTCCTTTTCTTCCCGAAATGGATCAAGGCAAATATAAGATATATACATGACGTGTGGAGCGAGAGAGGAATAATCGGAAGAGAGACCATAGAGGAAAAAACAGGAAATTACCCAAGCCTAATGTTTGAATATAACGCAATGATAAATGCGTTCACAGAAAACCAGAGAACGCTTTTAGGCAGTGTTACAAGGAACATGATTAGGGAAGCAAAAGAGACAGCTTGTAAGCTTCCTGAATATATTGAATGTTTCTTTGCCAAAACTAATAAACAAATAAGAAATAGATTTCTAAACAGTAGAGAAGGCACTAGTTGTGGAGTTGGCTTCTGGAAAAGAAAGCTTGATATCGATGTCACAAAATATTTTATGGTAGCAAAAAATTCATCTAGGGAAAGTAGACTTAGGCTTCTTCACTTTAAATTAATCCATAATATCTACCCTACCAATATTTTACTTACAAGAATAGGAATAAAATCATCAGAAAATTGTGCTTATTGTAATGAAAGAGACTACATAGAGCATTTCTTCTTTTACTGTAAGAAAATCAGGGGATTTTGGAATCATATAGCCAATGTCATTCTTATGAAAACGGGCCATAAATTAATCATGAACGAGGTGACAGCACTCTTTGGAATAGTGAAAAAAGATTGTAACGAATGTACAAGTAAGAAAATAAATACTATAAATCATATTATATTAGTAGCCAAGCTATGTATAAGTAAGCTGAAATATGGAACCATGAATAATATTTTCCATATCTTTGAAATAGAATGGAAGCATAGAGAACATCTCATCGAATAGTTATTATTTGTACGCCACGAGATGTCTCAGTATCCTTAACTCATCTCAGGCTCCATTAACGTTAAATATGAATGGAAATTTTATTGTATGAGCGAGTGAAATAGAGATAAAGAAAAAAAAAAAAAAAAAAAAAAGGGCAATGACGAAAAGATGAAAAATGCAACAAATTTTGGTATTCCAATGTGCATGAAAGTAAAGTTATTCCACGGTCACTTTTTATTTTTTATATTCTGGTACTGATAATATTATATTATTATTATTTGGTTAGAAAATTGGCAGACTTTTTTTTTTTTTTTTTTTGCTGTTTTGTTTTCCTTGTCTCGATTGACTCTATTATGCATCATATTTGAATTAATTATTTTATAGATGACTCATCCTCTTAGTATTTAAAACCATTGGGAACACACGTAGCACATGGAAGACAGATTTATTTTATTTTATATTTTTTCTGAAATGTCTGTCTGTTCTTTTAATCTGTATTTTTAAAATTTCTGCTCAGGTTTATTATATATATTTACTGATTATTATTATGATTGGCTTGTGTTTGTATTGCTACAGTACCAGCTGTTTAAAACTGAACTCTAAAACTGATCAGCTGATAATGTTAAAGACCTAGAGGGTTCGAGAAGGCCGGCAACACAGAATTCAGTAGTTAACAATTCTGGGATATAAAAGACTCAAGTTGGGTCCGATCCCCAGGATAGTCCCCATAGACAGCTGTGTATTCATTTACTTGGTTATATTATTATGTTCTCTCTTACTCATCTATTTATTTATTCATCTATATATTTATTCATCTATTTATTGACCTTAGTCTTCACTCTTAATTCCACCGAGTATCTACATATATGTTCAAACACATCTATATGGGCATCTATATATATTTTTTAAAAAATTAAAAAAAAAAAATTGAAGTTGTTCATGTCTGTTGGCTTAATTAGGTACCCTATTATTTCTTTATTTAGTGATCACTGAGTCATGCACTGAGTGAATACATTCAAAATCGCATTTCAATCTGAGCTCTTAAAAAAAAAAAAAAAAAAAGGGAACGCAGCCAACTATCGTATCACCGCTTTTTGACTGCATAGTTTAAATATAAAAAGTGTGTGACTTGCTGTATTAATTATAAATGGAAATATAAATTTACAATTTTACCAAAAGTCCCTGAAAACTCGAGGCACTCACAACGTATGCATGCATGGTACAATGAAAAAGGATTTGCTAACTCCCATACTAAAAGCAATATGAAAAAGGTATCATTTTGTTGACAATAAAGGGGTTTAAAATAATATGTTTTACAGCGCAACTGACAATGTTAATCTTACTCTTGTCGAGTACAGATGCTTTGAAAATTGCAGGCATTTTAGTAAATATTTTAAATATTTAAAAAAACGTGCACAGTGGAGAGTGGGGTAAAGAAATCAAGACTGACAGATGCTGGCTTCTTCCAAAAGCCTTGTTCGAAGTGGTGGCTCAGCATCCATATAAGTCATGAGCTGATCATTAGTTTCTGCGCAGACTGATAAAACAGCCAACAAGCAGCACTCTGTGTTTCAGTAGTGTCAGTCAATTGTGTCTCTCGCCAGAAGTGGTGTTACACAGTGGCTTTGTTTTGGAATGGCCAAGATACAGCTGGAGTGGATCATTTTGTAAATGGTGGTTTCATTTTCTCAACCATGATGTCAGCTTTTATTTCAGCTGTAAAAGCGTTTTTGTAAAGTGAAGCATGTTATTATGGATAACCTTGCAGAGATTTGTGATTTCTTGTCCCAACCATGTACAAAATTCGACAATGCTGTCTATCCTGATTTTACTAACAACTCTTCAGAAAATTATATGCACCAAATTCAAAATACACAACCAAACAACGTTTAAGTTATGTTTGAAAATAACTCACACAGAAAGCCAGATAAATGAGATTTAATTCGAAGTATTTGTAATCTTGTTTTGAGTTGAAATTTCTTTAAAAATTATTTGTTGAAAAGTTTGTTCACCGAGAAACTGGCTGAAACTTTACTAGATCAGGATCAAAATTATACACAAATGAACTTCAGCCTTTGTATTATAAGGGTATGCCAAAGTCAGACATGGAGTATGTTTCGGCGGTGACTGTTTTTATAGACTCACCCAATGCCTGATTCCGTCACCTTTGTCGGACACTCAGCAATCAGTGCTAAGTCAATGGTGAACATGGTTAATCTCCTTTTCAATTTGAAAAAAAACACAAACATTATTTTTGTCTCCCTTGTAAGAGTTCACAAAAAATTGACGTTGGATGAAGTTTGATGACTAAAAAAGTAAAATGAGATGCTTGTATTATATTTGTACCCCTCGAAAAAAAATTGAGCGCAATGTATACCCCTTCTTTTGGAAACTGAGAAGTTTCAATGCCTTGACTCAATAAACCGTCATTTTACGGGCGGTCAAAGTTGGACTATCATGCAGTTTGCAAAAGGTAGCAAATTTGAGGTGTTTTTTTTTCACTTTTGAAAATGCCATATAACTTTAAAAGCCTTTAGGCCAGAATAATAATTTTGGTATCAAAATTGTTGGAAAAGCAAGCACCATCAGATTAGACAATAGCTGGTGAGTTATGATAAAAAGTAAAAATCAGTTTGGACTACCTACTGATCCTCAAAAATATTCTTAATTTCTGATATATTTGCATCTTTGTCATAGATATGCATTTGCTGATTTCTGTATTCTCTAGGTTGTTGTTCGTCTGCGTCCACTGAATGAAGCTGAGCACAGTGAAAAATACCACACAGTTACCGAAGCTATCAGCGATCACATGCTTGTGTTTGACCCGAAAGTTCAGAATGCTCCAGGGTTCCTGCCCACTAACCAGCGTGACATCAACCGCAGACGGTTTAAAGATCTCAAATATGTCTTTGACTTTGTGTTTGGTCCTGTGGCAAGTAACAAGGATGTATTTGAACACACAACCAAAGGAATAGTGAGTGGAGTCCTCAACGGCTACAACTGCAGTGGTGAGAATCAGCCCCTTGTCGTACATTATGTTTGGGATAATTTTTCCTGGGATTAGATTTTGTCACTCACACAACCCACCATTATCACTAGCAACAGTTGCCACATGGTCTCATTGACATTGCACGGAACAGTTAATGTGACAGTAAAAGAAATTCTGCATTAAACAGTAGTGACAGGAATTCTGCATTAATCTGAAGTTTACCTATACTAACATCCTAAACTGGGAATTTCAGGAGGTTGTGTTACTGAAAGAACATTGTTAGATAAATTGACAGTATACATGAATTTCATGAGAGGTATCTGCAGATTATGTTTGGTTTATATATACATGTATACTTTTCACTTCCGTAAGGAATGAGGCTAATAGTGTATTTACAGTCTCTTTAAAACGAAAGTCAGAGGCTTACTTTGAATGTATGAACATGTCCTTCCCAGAAAGCACTATATCTAACTCTGATATTTATATTCCACCCATTTTTCAAGGCTCAGGTGTTTCAAGTTATAGTAATCTGTGGGAGTAAATATCTAAAATTCAATTTGCAAAATTTATGAAACATAAAGGACCTTGGGAAGTCTCTTGAAAGATTTGACTTTCCAAGGTTGGATCAAGAGATGAAGAACATTGAATTTTTTAAATCAGTTGTCACTCAGGATATGTTTTGTTGTTTGACAGTGTTCGCTTATGGGGCTACAGGAGCAGGGAAGACACATACCATGCTGGGCAATGAGAGAGAACCTGGAGTGATCTACTACACTATGATAGACTTATATAAGAGAATTAATGAACAAAAAGATGAGAAGATGTTTGATGTGGCAGTGTCGTATTCAGAGGTATGCTATTTACTGGTACTGTGGTAGTTTTGAGGAAAAAGATCAAGGCATTATGAAGTTTCTGCATTACGAATATGACATGAATTTGACAGTGGACAAGCCAGGTCACATTCGCAGTAGCATTGCTCTATTATTCTGTGAATTCCAAACTGCTAAACATGAGTTTCTTTACAGATGTAAGATGTGGATTTATTTCTAATCATATTTTTAAATTAATACTTCTGTACTTATTGAAAATAAACTCTAGGTCAAGTTTTTAGGGAACTGTCTGTGGGAGATATATATTTTAGCACCATTGATTGATATTGTAGGACTTGAGTAGGACTTGAAATCAGTATGTAATGCTGACTGAGGATTGAAAGTTGCCATATCTTTCGACATGGTAACATTAAGGGAAAAGGCCATCTTAGTCAATATAGTGGAACAATAAAACTCGTGCTGAGCTGCAGTGGTTTGTTGCCATTCATGAAATGAACCTCTGATTGTGTGGTAAGGTGAAAATGTGCGGCATTTGTTTCAGCAGCAATATTAAAATCTTGAGTTTTGTTGAAAATAAACTTTGAAAATCTGTTCTGTGAAAGCTAAATGATTCCTGAATTCTTAATGTTGTTTTTCTGTCTAGGTGTACAATGAACAGGTACGAGATCTATTAATGCCTCGTGGAAGTCTCCCCATTAGAGAAGACAAAACTGTGGGGGTTATCATTGCAGGACTGTC
This sequence comes from Onchidella celtica, assembly GCA_963931925.1. NCBI lineage: Eukaryota > Metazoa > Mollusca > Gastropoda > Systellommatophora > Onchidiidae > Onchidella > Onchidella celtica. The sequence continues at coordinate 9,852,440 of OZ007575.1, forward strand.
ACTGCATAAGGTAATAATCAGTACTTGCATATCCAGTGACCTGTTTTAGGTCTAATGTACTTAGCACAGAAAGTTACAAGATAAAAAAAAGGAGTATAAGATTTCAGTTATTGACTGAGGAAAATAACAAAGATGGCATTATATGGCATTCTCCTGGCCCTCAAGATTTAGGATAGTCAGGTGTGGATTGTTCAAAAACACATTTTTGTTCAGTCAAGTGATTGTAACGGTGGCTCTTGGACTTGTTCAATACTTACACTGAAACTTTGGTTTTCTTTTATTACATCTCAAATGACAAGGTGATCATTACTCTTTGTATTTTATATTCACCAGCCCAAGAATGCAGATGAACTTCTCCATATGCTGCATTTTGGTAATAAGAACAGAACCCAACACCCAACAGATGCAAATGCAGAATCATCAAGATCGCATGCAGTTTTCCAGGTGAGTGTGCATTTTTTTTGGTAGTTCTTTTTCAAGGTGACAAGGTAGTCTAGAGGCAAGTTGCTCGCCTCTCATGTCAAGGGCTGTGCAGGCATGTTGGAAATTGGGATTTTTCTCATATTTTCGTGTCCCTGGTCCTATTGGGGGGTAGGATCGAGTACCTAGTCTTCTCGGATAAGGATTAAAAAATTCGGAGGGCCCATGTGCACGTTAAAGATACCTTGGCAGTTGGAAATCGTAAAGAGCAGGCCAAAACAGGCCGCTGCACGGGCAAAATTTAAATCAAAATTAATAGATTAAAATTTATCCCTATCAGCCCCCCCCCCCCCCCCCCCATATCACCAAAGAAAATTTATTATTCGTTATTAAATAAATATTATATAATATATATTCAAATAATATGGATTATGCGGAAAACTACAGAGGATGCACCAAGAGGCATCAGATGGACACTCTTCGACAACCTAGAGGATTTGGACTTTGCGGATGACCTTGCGCTATTGTCACATAGTCACCAACACATGCAAGATAAGACGCAGAGACTACATAATTTTGGATGCAAAGTAGGCCTTCGGATTAGCCAGAAGAAGACAGAGATTATGACCCTAAATGTAGACACTCCAGCACCAGTGCAAGTAGATGACAAGAACCTCACCACGACGGACAAATTTAAATACCTTGGTAGCATTATCAGACCAGAGGGTGGCACAAAGGAGGACATCCAAAGTAGGCTGGGAAATGCAAGGGCTGTCTTTCAAAGTATGAGCAACATCTGGAAATCGACACAATACGGCATCAACACCAAGATCAGACTGTACCAAAGCTGTGTCCTATCCACACTCCTGTATGGATCAGAGTGTTGGCGAATGACAGAAGGTGACCTCGCCAAGTTGTCTTCCTTCCACACCACATGTCTTCGTAGGATTCTCCGCATCTTTTGGCCAAACAAGATTTCTAATCAGGAACTACTAAGGCGATGCAAGCAAGAAGAAATAGCCAACATCATCACGAAGAGACGATGGAGATGGCTTGGACACGTGCTGCGAAATGAAGCAAATTCTATAACCAAAACAGCACTTCAGTGGACACCGGAGGGACGGCGCAAGCGAGGCAGACCCAAGGCAACCTGGCGGAGAACAATCGAGGCAGAGATGAAATCCTTCAATCACTCATGGGGAACTCTCGCAAAGATGGCCCAGGACAGACAGGGCTGGAGATCCTTTGTTGCTGCCCTAAGCACCAGTGGGTGCAACAGGAAATAGTAGTAGTAATTCAAATAATATTATAATACTTTAGAACACAGTTTGTGAGTTGTGAACCGCGCCTAACAGACTGCGTTACAATTTGCTCTGAGATAGAGAGAGTGAGAGAAAGAGGGTGAGAGAAAGAAAGACAGAGTGAGAGAGATGCAAATCGAGAGAACAAGACTTTCTGTAAAGCGCCTAGAGCAAACTCGTTTGGATTAGGCGCTATATAAATGATCTTCATTATTATTATTATTATTGAAAAACCACGAGTAATAATCATGAGGGAGCTTATGTTCTTACAAACCAGTGTGGTAACTGTTATTGTCAAACAATTGAAGTAATGCACACTAACAATAAAAAGGCATAATAAGGGGTGCTAGATTGGAATGACTGCATTTAACAAGCAGTGTAACCGGAGGAGCTATTATTATTTATCCATTCAAGCAGCTTCTGTTGCACAGTATAGTTTGTTAGTTTCTTCAACAAATCTACACTTTATCCTCATCTTCATTTTCTATCAATTTTGTGGATTTGTAAAGATATGAAAAAGCCAGTGTCAGCACAGGCATGAAGGACTGTCATTCTTCAAACTGACAGCTTCAGAGGTACCGGTACCAGAATTATTGTTGCTTTATTTTTTAATCTTGTCAGATTTTATCCTGATGTTGATTTAATACTGAATCCATAGGTATTTGTGAACCAGAGAGAAAAATCAGCCAATGTGAGCACAGAAGTGAAAATGGCAAAGATGTGCCTGGTGGACCTTGCCGGTTCTGAAAGAGCCAATCACACCACCAATCGTGGAGCCCGGTTCAGGGAAGGGGCCAACATTAATCGCTCACTCCTTGCCCTAGGCAATGTCATAAATGCACTGGCAGACAACAAGGTAGCACTCAAATTATCCCTCTTGTCCATTTTTTAGTCATTTATGTAAAAATATATGAAAATGAATTTTATGCTAAGTTGCATTTCATTATGTGTTATTAAAAAAAAAAAATACCACGGTTTTTTTCGTGTAATTCAATTCCATGAAAAAAAAGTAGTGGCAGGAATGATTCTTTGTGTGAATGACAGTTTAAAAATTATGAAATTGATTTTCACTGGTGTTAACTAATCTAACCCAATCACTTTTCCTTTGATCTATTATGTTTAGTCAAGGTTCAGGCAATTATTTTTTTGGATAAAACTCCATAAAAATGGTGCTTCCTTTGATAAGACTATCGCAAGGGGAGATTGTATTTGACAAGTGTTCAGTTGGTGTGTAGTGCACTGCCATGCATAAAGTCTGAGGCAAAACTGTAGATTATTGTGGGGGATTGTCTAGATCAGAAAGAGGGAGAGAGGAGAGTGGGAACACAGATTTATCCTGGATAATGCTGGGTGCCTCATCTAGTCCATGAAATATGTCTTTGCTCCATTGACATAATGACAGAGATGGTCATAATTGTGATGTTGATCTTCGTCACTATGCCAGTGGGGAGATGATGTATTCAGTAAGGACACATGCAATTAAGCTGTACATTTTAAAATTGCTCAGAGACTGTTGTAACATACCACCCAGATGTACCTTTTGCAACACTAAGAAAAGCCATTCATTCATCATTATTTTCAGTTCAAAGGTCACATTCCATACAGAGACAGTAAACTGACAAGATTACTGAAAGATTCATTGGGAGGCAATTGTCAGACTGTGATGATTGCAGCAGTCAGGTAAGGCCATGGATAATGTTACATGAAGGAAAATGTAGGTATAGTTTATTTCATTAAAAAAAAATAAAAATTGTGTTTTTGGGAATAACTTCTTTACTAAAAGGCAGAATGTTTCGAAAATTTGCATGTGGCCTTAAAACAATTTGTCTCCATGGCACAATAATTTCTTTTCAGTGGAATCCGTTGTGTTTTTGGGCATTTTTGCACTTTGTCTCTGCATTGTTCATCAAACTTTTTGCATATATTTGAAAGTTTTACAGAAAAGTGGTGTAACGAAACTTATTGTTTAATAAATACCTTCGAAACAAAATGCAGGTGGGTACCATTCAACATTTGTGAACACTGGCTCACTTAAAATCATATAATTAAATTTCCCAAATTGCATGGCTTTGAATGGAAAAGTCATCTCCGTCCAAATGCGGTGAGCACTGCCATGCACTCAGAGTAAACATGAGCAATATTTGCTGTAAATCTCCTGAACTTCAAATATAGAGACTGGGTATTAGATACCCAGTTTGTAGTGAGTAAAGGACCTACTTAGATGTCCCGGAATATTCTAAAAATCAATATTCTATTAAGACAACTCAGCATCATGTCACATGCAAGTTTCAGAAAGATGCATCAAGAAATAAATAGATTAGTCTTGGAAAACATCTAATACTAATTCATGACTTCATGTACAGCTTTACATATTTTGTCATCAGCTCGTGCTAAATCTCACTAACTCTTTGAATTTATGCAAATGTGCAAATACTCATTAACTCTGGGTCCTTAGAACAGGGGTTACAAATAATTTTGTTTTTGTCAATTTCCAACAGTCCATCAAGTAGATCCTTTGAGGACACTTATAATACACTGAGGTATGCTGACAGGGCTAAACACATTACAGCAGATGTAAGTTGTATTTTAGTTCATTGTTTGGGTTCATCCTTGCAAAAGTTAATGTCTGGGGTGGTATTGTAATGATGCAAAAAATGCAGCCATAATAAAAAAGGAGATGACCTCAATAACATAACATTACATTATCTCAAAGAAGTTATAGTTTGTGATTGTGACTGACACATATTTTTTTATTCATTTTCTGATAAAGACATCATGTTGTATCTTTACATTTTATGTCAATGAATAAACACTCCACTGTGTATGCTTCATGCAACCAGTGATGGAAAAGGATATAAATTAAAATTCCCATAATTTGCATCTTGGGGATGAGTAAAAAATATGTAATTGGCAGTAACCCATTCCTTGTTCCTGCATCATGCATACATAGTTAATCTCACATTGCTGAAATATATTATTTTAGATAACTTCGCCCATGTCTCATTGTGCCAGAGAAATAACCATTGCCATTACCAGCAAGTGGTGAATGATATGTCCTCTTTTTCAATCCACAGTTGAAGAAGAATGTTGTAAGTGTTGATTTTCACATTGCAAACTACAAGAAGTATGTGCAGGAACTAGAAAAAGAGGTTGGTATAGTGTACATGTGTATCACTTGCTTGAAATTCTGTAAATAGTATCTTGAATTCAGGGACAGAATAGTTCATCCAGTGTGGCACATGTACAAATAGTTTTCTGTATTCAGAAATGATAATGATTTGCATATACAGTGGAGCCTGTATAATTCGAATTCGCCAGGAAATGGATTATACTTCGATTTACTAAAGTTTGGTTTACCTCTGAGCAGAGAAATAACCATTATTTTGCAGTCTGCCCCGTACCATACGTGTAAAAACATCCCCTTGCAGACCTCCCCACATACACACAAAAGAACACAAAGGAACCTGTATGAGTCGTGAGATCTTTCGCTTATTTTTTTCTTTAGAAGTGACCCTACTGTAGCAGTAAAACGAAAAAGCAACATTGAATGGCCTAGAACTGGTAGTTCTGGTCAGCAAACTGTCTTTATCTTGGCGGCATGAATTGTATGTGACGTTATCAATCGATAAAGACATTCTCCCATGTATGATGTTCAAATGCAAGATTGTAAGCCTACTGCATTATCCCACATTGCTATTAGTGGCGTGGAATTACTATTTTACGCAGTGTAACAATGCTATACTTGTCCCCCCTCCCCATCAAGTGTAGTGTGGTGAATGTGTAAACACTGCAGCGACGTATTTGCTGTACTGTGCTAAGATCCTCGTGAAAGTGAGGTCTTTGTTCCTCCAGAGCCTTACCATAACTTTTTACTTTTGAATAGTCATGTGATGCTTAGCAAGCATTACACAAGACAAGTTTGCACCAGAATGGCTCTATGTGAGCATGGTGGGCACACCGTCCGTCTCGTGGTTCAACTGTGTGTAATTATTTATGTTCTACGGTATACTGTGTCTTGGCTGTACCTGTCGTGGTTACGTCAGCAATCGATAAATTCACTGGCCATAATGGGAGCACCGTATTGTTGGCTGATATCATTGGTCATTGGGGCAGAATCACGCCGCGTGCAGGGGCCCCACTCGTACCACTGCCACCCTCCGCGGCATGTTTCTCGCTTGGCCGGGACAGACACGTTAGAGGAAGGCTCTGCAGCCTACCCATTGCATCATTTTTGGCAGTTCTACCCTCCCCCTCAGTGGCTGCGAAGAGTAGAGTTGTTGAACAGGCCTGTGTCAGCGTGTTTTTGGAAACTGGTTTTCACAGCCACGGGGCTGGAAATTAGACGTTACATGAGTTGATTGAGGTTGAGACGCCTCGATCAGCTCTATTTATTTAAATTGGGGCAGTTCGAACTCGAATTAGCAGTAAATGTTTAATAGCGATAAAGAAGAAAAAAAAAAATCTCACTTCAAAATCACCTCTATTTAGCAGAACTCGAATTACCAAAGTTCGGTTTACATGGGCTCCACTGTATGTGCCTATCATGTCTGATGTTTTATAGAGTAGTGATCAGTGTCAAATCCAAGATGGGACATGGAAGATCAGCAATGAAGAAAAATGTATGGATGTCTGATTTCTGAGTTTGGGACTCTTATTTGCTCAGGAAGTGTCTGAATTTATAGTTTTAGATCCAGTAAGGCAATTTGCAAATTTATTGAATGTGTCTGATGCGGTAAATAAAACATTACTATCAGGCTGCTGCTTCTTTTATTTTCAAGCCGTTATGTTTCAGCATTTGACCCAGCTCTGCCTAAGAGGTCAGTAACATGCCTTGGCATAATACGCTGTGGTACACATTTCCATTATAAATCATACAGTGCTAGATGACATAATTAACATGCAGCCTGTTCATGATTATGGTAGCTGTTATAAGATATCTAAATTGATTGACACCTGTCCTTTGCAGAATCAAGAATTGCGAAAAGCCAAACAAAAACTGATGGAGTCGCTGGACAGGGGAAACCCAGTAGCTGCACCAATGGTTTCCCCCATAATTAGACAGTAAGTTCTTGAAGTCACTTGTGTCACACAACTTGAACACCAGCATCTCAGCGCTTGGACAGTGAGTGCACTTTCCTCAGGGAGGTTTTCATGATCAGCCCACAAAAGAATCATCACTTGCTGTCAGCTTTGACAGATATTCAAGAGTTGTTTGCTGAAACCATCGGATGCCGAAATATGGTCGGAATTTTTAAAGAGCTGATGAAAAGTAATTAATACTTATCTACCCTTTTCACTGAAAATGAAACAGAATAAAACCATGCTTCATTACAGTACATTATACTTCTTAAAGAACATCTCTACCTGAGGATTTTTTGCAAACTTTGAAAATTGGAGACAGTATGGACCAAGTTATTAAAGATTTTTATGGTCCTCTCTCAAGAGATTTCCCGTTTTGTCCATTTTGGACAAACAGCAATTGTAATTTGTATGGAGGATTTAAGCGTAGTTAAATTTTGTTCTCCAGATTTCAGGAAAGACTGAAAGACCTTTTCAAGACCCGTAAAGACATTCGCAAGGGTCAGATGGAGTCAGAGGGTGCTAAACGTGAACTTAGATGGAAGGTTGCTCGTAAAGAGCAAGCAATCAAAAGAGTGCAGCAATTGACTGGATCTCCGGTATGGCATAGATTTCTGTCACGGAATTAATTTAGAATTTTAAATAATGGAAGCATTGCAATAGAAGCTATTGTTTTTAAAGGAAAGCTGCTTAGTTTGTACTCACAGCTTGTGGATTCATTATCAGATTGCCAATCCTTAACATTTCAACCCTGTGTTTGTCACATTTCAGCAATCCTGTCCTTTTGTCACAAATACCAACAGTCTCAGAAACAACATAAGATCAAGGATCCTTGTTTATCATATGATTTTTTTTTCTTGGAAAAGTGACATCTCCCTTTTTTTTCCCCCATATATTTTAAACTGTTTTTTGCTTAGCTCTAATGAAACCTCTGTCAATTTATTATGATTTTATGTTATGTAAAGGTGTAGTGCATTTGTTGTTATTGTGAAAGTGCCTTACAGAGTATTTCAGGATTTGTTTTGTTTTTGTGTCCAAAGATATCAGAATTTTCTTGCAATGTCTGAACAACTCTGCTGTTTCTGTTTTGATTCTTTTCTATTTGACATGCCTCTTGCAAAAAAACTCTCTCTCAGACAAAAGTTTTGTTTGTTTTCTTAGAAGACATCATGTTCTTGTGAGAAGTTATAATTTGTTTCTTTTGTTTCTTTAATTACATGAGATTTGCTCTTTAAACCATCACAGAGATTTTTTTTAAAAACGAATTGAATGATCTGGAAAATACTTGGTGGTGTACACTGGTCAAGAACCTTTCATTTTGTATCTATCTGAATGTGGCATACTCATCAGAGTGTTATTGGTAAACATCGGCGTGTGATTGAACGAATGCAAAGGAGGATAGCCAAAGAGGAACAAGCTCTAAAGGATTCATCTCACCGTATTCATGAGCAGGACAATGCCATCCACAACACCTACTCTGAGATCTCCTCAACACTGAACAATGGAAAACAATTTGCAGAGGTGATAAGAATTTCTTTGGTTTGTACTGAACATTTGTGAATTACCAGGAATCTTTTCATGTAATATATTTATTTTTGTGTATTCTCATTTGTACACACATCTAAAAAAAAACCTGAATGTGTAGACTTCATGTTTATCCGAAGAAAGCGCTATGCCTGCATATCCATGAAAGAATTATTTTCTGACTTGGACCCATAGTATGTCTCGTCCTTTCTGAGAGAGGCAAAGATCTACAACTTGATTCAAAAACCTTTAGAATCATTTACCGAACTCTTTCAGATCCATATAAAACAACTTTTGAGAATGTTACCAATGTGATAAAATTATACAAAAGTATTTAATTCTATGGTGAAATTTAGAAGATCTAAATATGAAACATAAATAAAAAACGTGTACCCAAATAAACCGTGATAGGCACAAACTGGCCGTTACAATGCTGACATGCTGTAAATCTCAAACCTCAAACTAGAAAAATGGGTTTATGGGCTTGTGTGGCACATTGAAAATAATCTTGAATACTAGACATTTTGGAGATTCACCTCACCATTGGTGTCACAGAACAGACAATTGTACACAATTTGTGAGCTATGTGTTTATGAACAATTTGCACAGAGTACTGCCATGCAAATGAGCGCAATTTCCCAAATCTAAAATTGTGAGTTAGGGGCATACTGAGGTTGGCACCTAATGGCTAATGCCTTTTCAGCAACAGTTTTACCTGTTTAGTGTTTAAAGCTTCTGTTTTTCAACTAACAGGAAATTTGTATAGAGAAGTCTTGAATTTCTCCAACAGTGGAATATCTGAAATTTTTCTTACATTCCTGAAACCTAACTGGTATTTTTTTTTTCACAAATATGCAACATTGCATGTTATCTTATATACTGGAATTTCTGTGAATTACTTAGCTATATTGAAAAGTCATATCTCAAATTATTTTGAATTGTTTGAGGTGGGCATTTAGGCTCCTGTTTGCTACCATTCTTCGAGTCGTATTTGTTTCTCCCAGAAGGACTTTGAAATATATGCTTCCTTTCTGCAGTTGTTAGATTCAAACATCAGGATCCACACAGTTGAAGCTAACCTGTTTGACAGTCACATGTATCTGGCATTTGTGAAAAAGATGGCCCGAGCTCAGGAGAGACAGTCATTGGTGAATGAAAGGTGAATTTGTTGTTACATATCTTGTCTTTAAACTAGGCAAAGCTGAAATGTCCGAATTTTTATGGGTCACTTTAGCCAGTGGCTCTTGAATCTTTGCTCTCTGAATAAACATTTCTGAGACAATGAAATTTTTTTTTTGACCAAGACACAACGGCAAGGATGAAAAGTAAATATTTACAAAAAATACACGGAAATACTAATAGCATGTTTTATCACTAAAAATCTTGTTCATTTTGCTCAACTTCACTTTGTAGTTTTGTCTCATGCAGTATTGTACCTTCCAATTTTATCCTTTATATATATGTCACTGTTTTTTTCCATAGTCTCATCAATTGCTTGATTCAACTTGTAAAGAAACAGCATGACATCTTACATAGCCAAGACCTGCTTAACAATGAACTCAAGGCCAAGTATGAGCAGTGCTGCTATTTGGTTGAAGAAAGAGGGGTTGCCTGGGTCAACCCTGCTGCTCCACAAGAGGGAACCCCCACCTCTAAACAGGCAGAAGAAGATGAGGAGTTGTGTATCAGTGAAATTATTGACATTCAGATGCCTAAATTGCACGTACAAAGTTAGTATCACAAGTATGACAACCTGGTCAGCTCTTACCATATTTTCCTCTTGAAATCTTGAAACCTATGTAATCATTTCTGAAAATGTCAAGTCTCATTTAAAGGTAACTACAGGGCTCCCACTCTTCCGCGGAAACGCGGAAATCCACAATGGAAGAGATCAGCGGTAATATTTCCGATGTCCATTTATTACTATTATTTAAGTATTTTGTTGTGTATTTCTGTGTGTAGGTGTAATGTATGGTCCATTATATCAAATTTATGCGCAGAATATGGTCAATCATTTAAAATTACGCTCCGCATAGGCGCCACGCATAGATTTCAGATTTTTTTTTCCCAGTTAAGTGGGAGCCCTGAACTATAATCCTATAATTTAGAAAATCATGAAATGGTTAGAAATAAATTATCTCATGGCTAGTGTGAAAATGAGTTCATTACCTATTAGTGCTTCTTCATCCCTTTTACTACAGGATCTGTTGGTAACTATACATACATGACAACTACAAATTTGGGTCATGAATCACAATTCTAGCGATCGTGCAATTTTTCATAGTCAGCAGAAGGAAAATTTGAAATGATTATGAAAATGTCAAGAGATCTTCCTGTCATAATTTTGCAAATCAGAAAACCTCCTTCCCCCTTTAGGTCATATTTTATTGTAATGAATTCTTTGGTGCATACCATCCACAGCAATACGAACAGACTCCACACCCTCCAAGACAAAGGCAGAAATTCTTCCGCTCATACAGCAGCAGCCGCAGCGAGTAGTGAAACCAATGTCTGCTGTGAAACCAGCAACACGGGTAGCAACAAATCAGGTAGTGCACAGTTAATTTCAAGTATTTTACCTGAGAACAATGGCTCATGCATTTTGTAGATGAGAATCAAATCACCTAGAGAATGAAGATCATCAGAGTGTAGTCATGGACTTGAGGAGCAATAGAAAATACCCTTTTTTCCTCTGCCTACAACATCCTGACAATACAGTGTACCCATTGAAGTGTAGTTGGCACTTTGTCTACGTATTCAAAAAACAAATTGTTCCCTTAAGCTTCTCTTAGAACATTTACATTCCAGCTTTTATTCTTCACTTAGAATATTTGCATTTTGTTTGAAGATGAATAAACTGTTAGTGAATCCTGGTCACCTTTATTGATCCACAGATTCAGCACCATTTAAACAGTGGTGATAAAGGTTCTCTAGAGACATCATCCTCCAACTCTCCACTAGGACCTACTCAGCCAGGACAAACTGAGTCCATGTATAAGAGAGGAGAGCCACAAAATATGTCTGAAGCACCGAGCATGAACGCTGTTGAAATCCTTAATGCTTCCCTAGAAATGTGTCCTAAAAGAAAGAGTCAAACACCACAACAACAGATTGAGAACCCTCACACTACAATCTCTGCTTGTGGTATCAGTTTTGGTCTGAACAAACTACAAACCAATAAAACTGAGGAGGTGGAAAAGCACAGCAACAGCAAGAATTGTGTAACCGAGAATGTTACAAACTTATGTCCTAGCTCAAGTATGCCTAATATAGACATGGAGGTTACATCAGCTGGTAAAGAGAATGTGTGGGGAAACACAACTCATCAGGAGGAGAGTAATCTACCAGAGCTAGCATCTGTGGAGGAGGAAAACTCCAGCACAGACAATTTAAATGACACTTTTCAGGTTTTAAAACCAGCTTTGCCAAATACTCCTTGTATTGACACATCAAGAAGCGGTCTGTTTGGTAATACTGGCAATACTGATGCATCAACACCACAACTTCACAACTCATCTCATGTGAAGAACACTCCATCTTTCACCAGAATCAGACCAAACTCAGCAGAAAGGTCTTTCATGCCTCAGAGACTTGACTTTGCGACAGATGGCAAATATGAAGGGGTGGCAAAGCATAATGTTTTGTCTAGGTATCAACCCAGAACATCAAGCACAAGTTACTCTTCAACAGCATGGATGTCGGGAACAAGAGGAAGTGATAGAGAGGAGAAACAGTCAAGTAATCGACGTCCATCACTGGATGCAGGTCAGAAACAGACTACAGCCAAGTTAAAAACTCCATTGACTCAAACTTTAGGCAAAGCCACAGGAAGTTCTCCATTGGCTTCAAGCAGATATTTACCTTTTTCTTCTGGTAATGCTAAGTCAGTCCCTGCCACTAGTCCTCATATTTTAAACAGCAGTGGGAACAATGCCCTGAAGGGATCTAGTCAAGACAACTCAAGCAGTCAACCAAGGCAAAGGCCAACCTCTGCATTCTGTTTCAACACCAATAATGTAAATTCGTTAGGCACCTGCCAAACAAGTGAGTACTAGTGTTGTCATCTGCATTTCTGAACTCCCTGTTTTGCTAGTTGTGAAATTATCAATTCAAGAATTTGTTTTGTGTGTGGATACTTATTATATGAAAGATGTATTTTAGCAGTGTGTGTTTGCTCTTTGCTATCAGATCATGCCATCCTTGAAGACTATATGATTGGTATAAAAAACATACAAGTCTTGAATCTCAACTTTCAACACATTTTTGTTCTAAATTATCCTATTTCTTTTGAGGTATCATTACAATTTTGTTTATGTTGTTCGAGGCAATGTTTTTCAAACATTTATGTGTACATGAAGGTATTTGTCACTTTAATATCCAGTCCCTCTTTGTAAATTACATTCTTGTTTTCATGAACTTGTATTTCAAACTTTCACAATAAAGTGAATTTTGTCTTATAGTTATCCCTCATACTTTTTTCTGAAACCCATCTTAATTATCTGATTGCAGGTCCAAAAACTTATGCTGATGCAGTCAAGTCTCCAATTGTCAGCAAAGTCATGAACTGTATGATGCTCAAGAGCTTTTCTTCTCCTGTGATAAATAACTGGTACTTAGCCTTTCATTTGCTTTGTAGGAAATGTTGACAGTCACAGATTACCTTTACGATTACTCTCTATCTTAACTTTGAAGGCATTAGGGAAAAGTTAAAGAAAGAAAAGAGTTTGGAAGAGTGAGAAAGCAAATTTATTCTTATTCTGACCAGTCTAATTTCCATTTTCAGCAGTATGTACATCTGCGATTGTTTCCTTGCCAAGAATGCAATTTCAATTACCACAATGCTTTGTTTTCAAAGTATCTTCAGGTTAGGTTAGGTTTTTGGTAACAGAGAATCAAAAACTTTCTCATGTTATGATGATTAATTTCCAATAAAAAGCCTGCTGTTTGTTTCCGGTGTGTGTGCCTTGCAAGAAAATTATTTGGGATTAAAGATTTTTAAAAAAATTGTTATTGGGCTTTTTCTCCAGTGTTGACGAGCCTATGGAAGGTGTCATGAAAACTCCAGATTTTTCTAATAACCCTGACATGCAGAACATCATTTCCACACTGCAGAAGAAGCCGTCAAATATTGAAACTTCCAGCATATTCAGTGAGTTCTACAAATCTTTGCTAGTCTTCCTCTTTGTCATATTTGGAGACCCTGTTTTTTTGCTCTGTCTTACTGGGCAAATGTTAACTAATCTTGAGCAGTTAGGTTGGAAATTTATGAAGTATTGAAAAATCACCAAACTACTGGCTTCTTATGTGTACCTTGTGGTATTTTTTGTGTGTTAACGCAAACTGATCTGAAAGTAATGGAAACAAAGATTTTAGCTGAAACCCCAAAATTACAAAATGAATGATTTTTAAAAGACTATGCTTTGTTGTTATGTGTGCAAGCTAACTCCTTAACATCACATGCAGGGGGCTTTGACAGTAGTATGTCTTCGTTGAGTGTCATATAAAATCTTACATCTTAGAAGGATTTAAGGATCTAAATGACACACATATATATGTTTTTGTCCTGATTATTTGATTTTCCTTCAGAATCAGCAGGTGACAATGCTGGTGAAACGAGACAACCACTGAGAGTCCTTAACCAAAACATACCCATACTCAAGTCAGCACCACCAAAAATTAGCAAGTAAGCAATGTTGTGATTTTGTTTTTGTTTCAATTTTCCTTTAGGCACCAAAATGAATGTGTTTAAATGTGACAAAAAGAAAAAAAGGTTGTTTGCCTCAGAGCACCACATATGAGGAACAAACAACAACAAAATATACACATCTACAACAAATTTCAAAAGAACTGGAAATAGAAAAAACAACAAGCCCTGGGACTTTTATATAGAATGACTATTTGCACCAGGTGGCTGAACTGGATTTTGTTTGGGTTGCGAATTTTTCGGAAAGTTCTGGGATTAGGTTTAGCTGATTATCCATAACAATTAATAATGATAATAATAAGTCATTTCTATAGTGCTTGATTCCACAAAAGAGTGCTCTAAAGCGCCTAACAGTTCTCTCAGTCACACAACATACATTTTCATCAACCTATACATAATCACTGTCTCAAGAATGTTACATATCCTGCGCATACGCTTCTGTAAACAATGCTGTTTTAAGTTTTCTTTTGAATTGGTTCAAGCTGTTTGAATGTTTCACATGATCAGTCAAGTCGTTCCACATTTTAGGTGCACACACCGAGAAAGCTTTCTCCCATGATTGTTCTTGATCTGGGCACTATTAATAAATTTGCTTCTGCTGATCTCAATTTTTTGGGTGGAATATATTTTTCAATGAGCTCTGAAAGATATTCTGGTGAGCTTTGATTGAGGCATTTAAACACAATGCATAAAATCTTAAACTGAATACGCTCTCTAACAGGCAACCAATGAAGGTTTTGGAGAACTGGTTGAATATGTTCTGATGATTTTGATAAAGTAACAAGTAACAAATTAACATCCATTCATTGGTGACAATGCTACAGACAACCCTTTCAGAAGTTCATAACAAAATCCTATCAAGAGTATTTTGGCTACATGGCCCCAATAGACCCTCTTTAATAGATTGTGTTGTGTGTTGATAGGACAAAGAAACTTGTAATGAAATGAAGAGTACAAGTGTGTAGACTGAATAGTGGGAACTCCAGTTGTCGTACAGTTTGGTAGAACAATTCTATGACCCCTTGAAACTGGCATTGCATTAGTTTTCAATTTGTGACAGTACTAATCCCACAAAGCCTAGAGAACATAATGTATTTGGTCTGTGAAACAAAAGACTCAGCAAAAGGTCCTCGGGTGTCAAATTGAGTGTATTTCTCCACAATGTCATGGGGTTTTCTCTTGTCTTTCTGTGTGTGTTTGAACGCAGAATATAGTAGATGTAGACCTATTAAATGTTTTTCTGAAAGCAGCGAAAACATGTACATTGAATCGGCTCCTCCATGCAAAACCACACTTTTGAATGTTAGCATTTTCTGTATATTTTTTTTTTAATCTTGTTTCTTTCGCCAGGAAAAGTTTGGAGTATGTATAACCCAGCTGTTTGTAAAAAGTTAGCTACCGTTCAATTTGATATCAGTGAAAGGAGTACAGAATATGATATTACTATTTCTCTATGAGAAAGTGGTTTGATTGTGGGGTGGGACAATATGATAGAAAGTATTAATGCTTCCATCTGTAACTCTCCACCAGCAGTTCCACAGTCCAGCGTTCTTCATCTGAATCCAGTGATGGCAGCATGGAGGTGCAGAAATCTCAGTTGAAAATGCGTTCCACTATTACCAGCAAACGCAAACAGAACAGAGCTCTAGCGGCAGACCCTTACAGAATAAGCCAACACAGAAAACTCAGATTACATGCCTCAACAAAAGAACCAGATGTGGAATCAGCCAAATTAGACCATAATGAAGGTAACAAATTATAACCTAACTCATTTTAAGTAACTGCCAAGGTTGTAAAAATAATAAATGTGATTATGAAATGCAAGTCGATTAATTTCTAAGGAGGGTGACATTCAGTGGAGAACTAAAGTCTGTTTTGAAGTGGTTTTATATAACTGTCTGTGAACAAGCAAGCATGCAAAAGAAGAATCATTTCAAATTAAGTTATTACGAAACTTTTCAACCATAAGATCATTCTACGTTACCAATAGATATACCAGTGTGCAAATATTCATACAACTCTACCATATAGGGGGGGGGGGGGGGTGTTAATGATAAATGAATGCAAAATACAAACCAAAAGCAACTTTTTTTTGTTTGTTTCAGTGACCTCAAAGCCAAGTTATATGCAACCCACATTTGCAAGAGCACAAAAAATGCTTGGTCTGGGCCGAGAAAAACCAGTGCAAAGAGAAGGAAATAATCTCTCACGCCGTACAATAACAAACCAGCAGCCATTGTAAGTTTGCTTGAGCCAACTCTAAAAATACGTGTACAATGTATATGTAATTGGTTTTCTGCCTGTTAACTGTAAAGGACTGGATAGAATAATAACTGTAATGAATTGTGTGAAGTTTGACGTGAGGTATTTTCTGAATGAACTATCATCCATCATACATGTAATTATTTGAGGGGAAGGGAATGGTCTATTGCTTCCTCTTGGGAGACAATCTTGTTGTTTTTTTAAATAAAGAATAATATCGAGGCAACATGTCTACTTGGGGGATAATGTGTTTCTGTTGCTTTTTTTTTGATTTTCAATTGCCCACATATATACTCTCTATCAAGAGAGCTATTGTAGTGGAATATTTCAGTCTGTTGCCTGTGCAGTTGAAAGCACATAAAATTGAGATGATCTGTTCTGTGATGATATCAGTTATTCATAAGTGTATAAGCCCTGGTTGTTTTTTTACGGTCTGTTCTTGATTCATATAGCATATTGAAATTGAATCATTCCAATCAAGTGTTGTTTTTTTACGGTCTGTTCTTGATTCATATAGCATATTGAAATTGAATCATTCCAATCAAGTGTTGTTTTTTTACGGTCTGTTCTTGATTCATATAGCATATTGAAATTGAATCATTCCAATCAAGTGTTGTTTTTTTACGGTCTGTTCTTGATTCATATAGCATATTGAAATTGAATCATTCCAATCAAGTGTTGTTTTTTTTTCTTCTTTTCTTTTTCCAGCATACTAGCATGGAACAGGCTTACAAATAACACAGACACAAGTTGGAAGCTTTGAGTTTCTGAGTTGGATTGCTCTCTTTCACTGACCACTCAAGAGATTAGAATTGATGCTTCCTTGATGAGGGTTGGATTCAAGCTGGAGGTGGATGTTTCCTGTCAGAATCAGATGTGTATGAAATCTACGAGTGTTTTCTGATTCATGAAAGAATGTGATAGTTTGTTCAAATGCTCACCTACAAGCATGTTTTTTTATCTGTTCCACAACATTTTTTGTTTGTTTCTCATCTTGCCAAAATTTGTTTTGTTTCCACCTGCATACATATAGTTACTAGTTGTCTAAGAAGGAGCAGAGAAGTTGTTTCTGTGGGTGAAACTGTGAGAATATGTGGGGGGAAGGTTAATTTATAGAGATATGACTGGAGAGATCATCATTTTAGTAGTAAAGAGATTGGAGCACTGGTGATCAAATGTGTGCAAATGATTTTTGCAGGTTGAAAAACAGTATTATAAAAGAAAAGTGACAAACAAAATATTGTCATGGATGTTTGCATTCAGTTCACCGCACCGAGTAGATCTATGACATATCTTGTCAAAAACTTTTGTTAGAGACGTGTAGTAATACTAGTATTTTACATTTTGAGCCATTGCAGAACAACGAACACAGCTCAGTATTTTCTCTGTTTGGCTTTGTAAGTAGACTTCGCATCCCTAACAAAATTCTTTGTCAAAGTTCATCACATGATAAGACAACTTCAGTTGACAACTATTTTCCTACCACTTCAACTCAGAAACTTCAAATGGGATTTCGGAACAAAAAGCCACTTTCTAGCAATATTCAAGTGATGTTTTATTTCAAGGTATTTGGCATCTTTGAGATTTCCTACAGTCATGGGGCAAGACAAACTACCCGAGTACTTTTAATGCAAGTAGTCTCATAAATTTTCTTCAACCCTGCTAGGTCCAAAGGCATTCGTTTTCAAAGGGCACAGAAATTTTGTATGGAAAGGGGGCAGTTAGACCTCCTCACTCCATTTCAATTTTTATGGAAAACAAAAATGATGTCAGATCATGATATTAATACATGTTAGTGGAATATAAACCAATTGCAAGGAATTCTTTGAAATTGAATATTTGGTTTTAACCCTCGTCCTGCGGGAGGCCACTATATTGGCAACATGCGAGGCCAATATTGTGACCTACATGCTGCAAACTGGGTCCAGCGGGAGGCTCCTCGTATTTTGTTTATTCGGTTGCCGCGACTATCGTTTTTTTCATGTTTTTTTTTTCACACTATTTTTGCGTGTTTTTCTATCCTGTCACCCCTACTAATAACTACATGTATATATCTAACAAAATGGTATCGTCTGATTACGTTTATTACTATGCAACTATTCGTCAGACTCATGTAATAGTACTGACGGTCTGAAGTTCGAACTGAGGAAAATCTTGGGGAAACTTTTACTTTGATGCTGGTTGTCGTCTACATGTGAAATGAGAAGAAAGGGGCCAAATGCGTATTTGAGAACGTTCTATGCCTGTAGCTATGAATTCCGATGTAATACTAGGGCATGCTGCATAAGGGCATCTGTCAGTAGGTTTTTTCATCAGGGAAAACTGGGAGAAAATGACCAACTTTGTGGTTGGTCGTTGTCTTTATTTGACGTGGTAATTAGAGAGATATTGTGTTGCTTTGATTAAACCGCTTTTCAGTACATGTATGTGCTCTACGAGCTGGAAATCAAATCTCTTGCTAAAACTAACATCATAGTATGTAGAACCTTTACATAGTAGAGGAGGGAGAAGGCAATGCCATGATACATGAGGTTAGTAAACTAAGCCCCTGGTTTAAAAAATAATTTGTTCACCTGAATGGCCTGAGTTAGGGACAGAAAAAAACGCAGAGGTCTTGGGAAAATGATAAAACGAGTGTTAAACGGCATGTAAATGCAGAAAATTCTTGATTTTGGGCCTTCCATATAACAATAGAACTTGCTGCATATCATCACAAGTACTTTATCCAAATATCATAGGGGTCACTTACGATTTATCCACCACTATTGTTGTTATTGCATCCTAAAGTAAACATGATACACGTGTTCAAAAGGACCTGATTGAGCTGACCGCCGAAGTTATCGGCAACACGCGAATGATCGGCTGACTGGCCGCTGGCTATCCCCACACGGGGCTTTATGTGGACGAGTTCACACAACGTGGGACGAGGGTTAAATGCATACAACTTACAAACATGCTCTTTTA
Source organism: Onchidella celtica (assembly GCA_963931925.1). Lineage (NCBI taxonomy): Eukaryota > Metazoa > Mollusca > Gastropoda > Systellommatophora > Onchidiidae > Onchidella > Onchidella celtica. The sequence continues at coordinate 9,871,694 of OZ007575.1, forward strand.
TGATGAACTACGTGTAGCTCTCCACACTGTTTTTGGTTTTACCCTGTAACATAACACTGAAAAATGCTTTAAACTGAAATTATTTTCACTTTGTTTTCTATTCCGGTTTTAAATTTCTTGCAACTGTTGGAGGGGAGAAAATCATGTAATGCAGACTGAAATTTTAAATGGCAAATTGTTGATCATTGTCACAAATCACTGAAGTGGTGCAATGCAATCTTGGAGGATTTTACCTCACACGTTTTTGGTTTTTATGAAGATGTACATGATGAACTTTGCATGCAGCTTAAATTTTACACAGCCCTGTCTTGAGGAACCTAAAGCTATTTTCTTGGCCTAAAAATTAAAAATTGTTTTCTTTGGTTTAGGGTTTAACCATTTCTATGCCTCTGTATAAGTGTATTCTTAAAGTGTAAAAGTGTGCCATGAATATGCAGCAAATTTTTTTGCTTTATGACTTCAGGGCTTTTTTAGTTTCAGAGTAAGAATTTTTTAGAATTTTTTTCCTAATAGACAAGTGCAGGATGGGCGCCCATTCATTCTTCACTCTCAGCTTTTCAAAAACCGACTCTGCAAACAAATACAAGGTACCATACGATAGCAATGCATTCAGTGGGACTTGTGAAGTCAAATTATTACCCCATATTTGAAATGTGGCAAATATAAGCAGCAAATGAAAGAAGAAAAAACAAAACCATAATAACTTGAGGTAAATAAAGTTTACCAAAAAAACAATACAATGAATTCTAAAATGTAGGTCCATATTTTAACATTTATACCTGTACTATCCATTTCTTTGTTGGTCTTTTAATGCTAATGTGGGGCTCTGCAAAGTATTTTTTTATTTCAGTATTTCAACTTCCTCCTATGCTCTTCTGTGACCAAACAGCTTTCCTATCATTTTTTAAAAAATTATTGATCAGTCAAAACAGTTGATCCGCTCCAGTTATTTGGAATTACCTGTATTGGAACAAGTTTAAACCGTTGAGACAAACTGCTGGTTAAAACAAAAAAAAAGAAAAACCCCCATGCGTAACAGAATAAGTGCATAATATAGTAAAAGTCATAATTCCCTTGCTTTTTATGCAGAATATTATAAAAGTAAAATATCGAAATTTTTTTAACTGATCTTTTTTTTTTTTTTCTGTTGTCGAGAAAGTTTTTTACCTGTCAAATTTTAATAATTTCAAAATTTGCTTGGTATTTAGCACAGGTAGTGGTGATGCTTTTGTCTTTGAATGTTTGTGCATGTGGTGAAACAGGGATATGAGGAAAATGTCTTGATAAGAGAATTATTTGATTTTTAGGTGCTATATTATACATGATAAGACAGTTGTAATATAAAATGTACAGATTAAAATTGTTTACACTTGAACGGTTCTCTTGTTGGCTATTGTTTTTGACATTGTTATCCAGAGAAAGAAAACAATGTAATCTGGATGACCTAAGACATTCCACTATTTCTTAGAAAGACTGCAAAAGTGGGTACACTAACATTTTTTTTTTACTTCTCTTCCCACACACACTCCTCCCCTTCCCATCCACACACACAAGACTGGCATAATTGAAAAAATACAAGCAGCATGCGAACACTTCTTGTCTTTGTGAATCAACCAACATTCTAAAACTGGCAGTTTTTATAGCACTATCGGCTTCAAAATACACAGATGTGCTTAATATCATACCCAGGGATGAGGTGCCTGCGCAAAAACCATATCACCAGATTTGAAAATTTTACAGGAGATTGATTTGAAAATCTGATACGAGCTCTAAATCCTCATCAATAATTAGGTCAATTTGATAATGGAATTTGCATCATGTCAAAATGTAGGACTTACCAAGGCAAAACAGAATTTCAATGTGAAAAAGAACAAAACTCGCAAATTTTATATTTATAGTAATGATAATATTTGCACAGGCACCCCTCGATACTTTGGTATTATGTTTTCAAATTACAGCTGCCTACTGAGACCACCAGCAACCTTTTAACTCATTTCTCCCCAAGTAAATTTGGCCAAGTTGCTCCAGCTGGCCCAAGTAAATTTTGCAGTTTTCATGCTTTTATACGGTGCGTTTATTAAAAAATTCATTCTTTGGTTATTTTTTAATACATGTATTTTTCAATTCTATTTGGTGGAAGTGTTTATAAATGAATGCTTTATGATATTCTGTGGACACTGTGGTTGTTTTTATTATTGTGTGGGTATAAAGTATTAATTTGTAAATTAGAATTGAAAAAAAAAAAAAAACGCAACAAAAATGTGGATTCCTCGTTCGCAGTACAGCTCCGCACGAAAGGCGAAAACAGGGATTCCCCGTTCGCGGGGAGAAATGAGTTAATATGATAGTATAGTAATACATGTAATGAAAGACATGGTAGTGGTTTGCATATCTTGCAGGTTCTTATAGCTCAAGGACTGCGATGACCAGTTTGTTTTTACAGAAGTACACCAGAAATTGAACAAAAGTAATGCCAATCTTGAGTTTTAAATTTTTAAAACCTGTTTACATGACAGTATTCTCTTTTGCTTGACGAGACATTTTCTCTCCGAATATGACAGCATGAAAACAGAAGTCTTGCTTTTCACATATTTTATTATTAACTTGTCAACAACAATACAAATTATGTAAAGGATGCATGATACCTAACAAAATACTGTATCTTCATCCACGGAGAATAAAATGAAACCCATTTAAACATAACCAAATCACTGGCATTGATTACCAAGCAAATAAAAGTAGATCTCGGACAAATGCCTTCCATTTCATACTGTATATAAAAAAAAACAACCCAGATGATAGTACCAATGTCATCACCCATCGTCACACATGATGCAGTCAGCCCACAAAACCTGTAAACAGCTGCAAAGCCCACTCTACACAATTCAACTTTCCCCTCTCAGAAGCAAAACACAACATAAAATACACATGTATTTCATAACTGAATGACATACATGTATGTGTGCAAAATATTTAGAATGAATGAAATGATCTTTCTTTTATCTGAGAATTATATTCCACCAGTGCAGATATTACTCTTGAAGTATGGTAGTATATTATCTTTAGACATGAAATTTAATCAAAGCAAGTGGGCCACTTTTTAAAATACGTACATGTAGGCTAAACTGAAGGTACACTGTGCATTATACATATTTATTGTTCTCAAATGTATGTGTGACTAGCAGTAGCAGCAGTCTGTAATGTAATGAGTGAGTGAAAAAGCATATGCATGTATACCTTCTTGTACATCTCAAATCCTAATTCAAGAGGTTCTGAGGCACATGCATAAATAATACAACTCACTTTCTCCTATTCCTCTGATTACTCACAATGAAATACTGTATGTAATTCCAATGCAAGGTAAGATCAACTGCTGGACTGGCATCATTCAAGCCTGTAAAATCTGCGGAATCACATCCCCTGTATTTCCACTTTTGGAGCATGAAAAGGCACACATAAAATTAAAAAGGGGGAAGGGAAAGGGGAGCATTTTTGACAAAGCATCACTGACATTTTCCTACTTATATACTCTCAAATAACATGATTTTAAATCACCACTGCATGTTTGCATTGTTCAACGTTCAACTATTGAGAAAGGTGGCTGCCTCCATGAAACAGAATGGAAACTGACAGTCTCCTAGAGATTAAACACATGTATGTATAATATGTACATGTGTATTACAGTTACATGTCCACAAATTTGAAAACTCAAATCAAACTCAACCAACTGTCTTTCACTCTGTGTAACATGAGATAGAGTGCCATGTCCACTGGTTAGTCTGTATTCAACCACTGCCTGGGTCAGTCATTATCTTAGCTGTTTTAGATTTACCCATTTCCAAATTCCACTTTCTTCCCCTGATGAAGAGGTGGAAAAATTAGAAAATGAAATTTTGGACAAAGGATCTACAGTGGTGGATGACAGTGAGGCACCACAGGATGTATATCTAGTAAGAATTGGCTTCTTCATTCTAATATGAGGAGGAAATGGGACCCCGACCCCCTCTCAGATAAGTTTCACTTTTTGGATAATTTTTATTTCTGGTAACAGAGAAAATAGGTGACCAGTATCACAAGTCACATCACACGAACACGAAAATTACTAGGTTTGAAAGCTGATCCAATTCCTTTTCCAGTCATATAATATAATAAGCCTTATTTTAAAAGAATACATTGATGTGATACTGATAGTTTTGAAAGAGCCCAAGGCACATGGCTTAAAATTTAAAATCCTCAAAAACCTGCTGACGGGTGACAGTTAATAAGACATATGAGACTTCCCCATGCGTTGAACTTTAAGTATGTTTGAGATTCTGACAAGGTCAACTCTGTCTGGAACAAAGGTAACATGCACATTCCATCCCACCTTAGGTGTTGAAAAAAAACTGGCATAACAAAACTAAGCCAATATGTTTGCTTATCAGTGCTTTCTCACGGCTAAATACTGACCACTGGACCTGGCATGCTATCTCATTAACCTCATTTCAGGCCAAACTGACTTCATGAGAGCCCCAGACATGCTTCAGCTGACAGGCAAACCTTGCAAGTTTCATTAATTTTAATGCACACGACAACTGCTCCCATATTTATAAGTACTGACGGTCTTCCATGGCTATCTAGGTGGTTGGTGACACTTATACAGGCTCAAATGAAAGACTGCTGGAAGAAAGCAAACCAAGAAGGAAAGAAATAAAGCAAATCTGAGATACTGCCAACAAAGATGCACATCGAAATGGTGAGGTCAAATTACAGAATCAGTGTATGCTACAAAGTGGATTTTCTTCACATCTATCACTTTTAACTTATTCAAAGTTTAAAAACCAATATCATTAGGGCATAAGATAATAAAAAAAAACATGCACTAGATTACTCAATGGAAACATGTAGGCCACATGGATGTGACACACTCGTAGAAAAATGAGGCTTGCAAAAAGTCAGTGCCACTGTTGGTTAAAAAACAACACATGACCCATTTACTTTTCCATTTGAGAAGCCCATTATAGATCCAATACAAAATACATGTAGCATCAATCCAACTGATCCAGTATCACACTAACACACATAGATATATATGCCTATGTGCACCCTCATGAAACTAAGGCTGCCAGGCTGGTTACAAGACAATCAATCTACCTGTGAGACAATAAATGATACAGTTCTTCCACACAGTTTCTGTTACACCACAAATTCACACAAAAAACTGCAGGGGACAGCCCCAAACCCACAATGTTTGCATATGTATATTTTATGACTTTCAGGGAGACGATCACACAATGGATATTTGTTAATGAAGAGATTTGATGTTGAAATTTTAAGACGGGACAGTGAGAGATAAGAAAACGCTGACCAAATGCACTAGTTCCATGCAAATGCTCCAGTGGATGCAAACAGTAAAAAAAAAAATATAAAAATTCAAGCTTACACACCGCAGCTAACCTGCTGGGAATTTACACGTAAACTCTTACAAAATGAAATATAAAATCAGTCCATCTGTATTATTGAGAGATTCTCCCAGTCACAAACCAGTACATGTATTAAAGTTGAAGACTTTTGGGATTATCAATATGGAAAAGGAAGCGCACAGGAAACTCCATTCTCTTTGTTAATCTTCAACAGAGCCAGCATGCCAATCTGTACAACAGGAATGAACTAGGAAAAGAGTGAAAGCAAATACTGAATCCATGTCAGCAAGCAATCCCTACTGGCTAGTGGATGACACAGTTTGGTTGGCTTGTGTGCCAGCTGAACTTGGGGTTTTCATCACTGGCAAATCAGTTCTGGTACCTGGATTCGTTTCTAGTGTTTTCTGTTTGCTGTCCTGTGCCTGCCATTTAAGCTTGTCCTTTCCGGGAACAGGTGGGTGGTAAAATGGACATGTTGGGCTCTTGCAGGCCATACCAAATCTGCAGGGCTTGGGATGGACAAATGGGCAGTTCAAATTATGACAGTTGGGGAAGTAACGACACTGAGTTTGGTTGTTGGGATAGCCTGATGCCACAAGTGAGTTGTAATGTTGTTTGGGTGGGGCTGGGGAGAGGACCACATGGGAGGGAGGTATAGCGATGATGTGAGGTGCACTGCTAAGATTTGCTCTGCGACTAGTGTGGGTGTACGGACAATCTGGACGGGCACACTTGGAATCAAAACGACAATTGGGGTGAATGAACAAACATTTGTCACCAAATTTGCAATTAGGGAATGTCTTACAATGTGTCGTTGGGTGGTGATATTCACAAGAGGTTCCCGCAGCACAAGCTGGCCAAAACTTGCAACGTTCTGACATTTTAGCTCGTTTGATAGCAGAAAATCCACTATCTTCTTCTGTGTGACCTTGTCCCTCATAATAGGATTCTGGTCTGGTGGCTGGTGGCTTTGTCTCTTTGTCATCATGCTCATCATCTGAATCTTTTAAACTGATAGAGAATGGCTGGATTTTGGGAGGAGTAAGTTTAGAGTAAACGTTTTGTGTTGGTGTTAGAACCTGCTGCAGAAGTGGCTGCTGTAACGGTCTACCCTGAGCTGCTAAGATATCCAAGAAAAGTTTCTGGTTCTGCTGAACTTGTTCTGAGCTTGATGCTGCCGTTGGTGCAACAGGCACCGATGCTGAACCAAGAGGAGGACGTTTTAACTTTTCAAATATGCTATTGTTATCTTCAGTTTCAAACTGCCTTTCATCTACACCGTCAAGGGTAACAATGAATCTGGTGCCTGATTTTGACCCCTGATCTTTCTCTTGTTCCTGCAGTTCGGCTTCAGCTGCCTCTTTCTCTATGGCACCCACCACATTGCTGATGTCATCATCATCATCCAGGTCTAGAGTGAATTCATCATTGTGAGTATCATCTAATAACTCAGGCTCAATGTCGTCATCAATCATTTTAGCCAAATCCTCAGTTTCATCATCATCCCCACCATCACTACCTTTGCTTTTAACAGAACTATTAGAGCCATCCATGGCTGGCTCACTCTTACTGATTGATCTCTTATATTCCTGATAATCGACGTCAGCATCCTTTTCACCATTACCACTATGCGAAGAATCTTCATCACACTGAACCACTCGACTGTCTGGGCTGACAGCCACCTTTGACTTTTCAATTTGCCCAGATGATTGTACTGACAAAACTGCTGCCTTACACTGTTTCTGTACAAATTCCTTTCCCATTCTGGAAATTACCCGTGCACTACTTTTCTTCATCAGATTGTCCTTAGATTTTGATTGTGCCACTTTGGCCAGAATATCCTCTCTGGCATCCCTCTGCAGATCTTTTCTATCACTGCTGGTCCTGGTAAGGCCAACTCTAGTATTTATGTCTTCTCTGGCATCCTTTTGCTTAGACATATCTTTCCTTTCCACCACAACTTTGCCTAAACGCGCTGTGATGGATGTTTTAGAATCCTGACGCACTGGACTCCTGATTACCTGCAAATGCTGTTCTGGCTCTGGCGACAGACTATGCTTCTGCCTAGTATCACTGACAGCAACTGATGAGGATCCTGGTGAAACAACTCGTGTTGTTATTTGAAAATTCTTCACAGCTCTTGAACTTCTGTCACTTTTTACTTCTCTTGCATATACAACAGTTTTATCTCCTTCACTACGTCTTCTGTCTCTCTCAGATGAACGCGAGGATTCTGATTTATTGAAAGACCCACGGTCAATTCCAATGGTGCGCAGAAGTTCCTCACGCCGCGATTTTGAAATGAGTTCTCTCCGACTCTCCTGACCTAATGTATGTCTGACATCGTCATGAGAAAGTTGTCTGGATTCACTATGTTGTATATGGGAAGAGTTTTGATTGTGGCGGTCAGAGGATGTTTTTCTTGAAGGAATATAAGGAGGTGGACTAGCTTCTTCTTGAGCATCATTTGAACGCTTCCGCTTTGGTGTATAAACTTCGGATGGCGAGTCATCTCGACCCATTGGTTTGGTCACTCCTACCTTCCTCTTCACAGCAATGGAGCGCTCTGCATCCGACATTGCCTTCACCAACAATGCTCTGATGAAAGAATAAAAACAACATTATTATTAGGATAAGTCAGTATCAAAAATACAAGCAGTACTGCCTCTGAATAAGAAATCATTTCATGAACTTCCTGAGAATTCTGACTGTAAAAGGCATTTCTCATAATTTTTCAATAATGATAAAGTACCTACAAGATAACCACAGTTCTTTGAATGCTTATTTCTTCTTGCCAACTTCATTGTCATGATATGCGATGGCCAGCTGGGAAATCCTCCTGCAACTTTGCAAGGCAATAAAAGTGAGATGAAATTTGCAGGAATAACAACTGGTAAATCAAAATGCAATGCTCTTACAGGCCAACATGTTTCTGTTGGAAACAACAATTTCTTGATCTGAAAAATCACAAGAAAATAATACTCTTTGGTAATATTTCTACTGCCTGTGCAAACTAAAGGCAGAAAATATTCTGCACACCTGAATGCTGATGATGACCTGTAGAAAAAGATCTTTATTAGAAAATGTCTTTCACCATAACGCAATAGCATCCAGCACTGAAAGGAAAAATAAAAATTAATAACAAAGAGACAATTGTCACTGGCTTGCAGTATGATCATATTCACAGTTCTGCCCCAATATTTACTTTTATTGCAGTATGTATTGGGATTACAAAATTACAAATCAATTCAAAGTCAGCTTACCATCATGTGAAATTACGATAATGATTCATTAATTCTTTGCTCCTGTTCCATTTCTTCTGTTGCATTACTTTGTTCACCTTCTACATCTTTATTATCTTCATCCTCTTCATCATCATCAGATGTGTCATCTTCTGAATCATCTGTGGTGGAATCATCTGAACTTGTGCCCTGCTGCGAATTAATTGCACGTTTGTTTATCACTGTCACTTTCAAATTTTTGGCCATTACTTTCAATGCTTCATTGCTATACTGTCGTGGAGAGTCCACTGTTTCATCAATGTCAGAGGGAGCAGCAGCTCTAGGGGATTTATCCTTGATTGAGCTCTGTTTTAAAACAGATGCTGATTCAGTTTCTGATCGTTTCTTATTGTGAATCGAGTCTACCAGGATGGAAGGCAGAGGTTTAGATTTTGATGTGGACGGCTTTGCCCTGCTGGTTTGGGCTAAAGACCTGGATACTGAGTCAACAGGGGAGAGAGTGGATTCCCTAGATTTGCTGGATGTAGAAACAATGCAACGTCGTATGTCTAGTCCTGAAGTACTACTTGGAGGACAAGAATGTACAGAGCTTGGCGATCCCGAGTCAACCTTACTAGAAGACACAGGTGACTGAGTCGTTTGGGTTTCCAAATGGGATTTTTCAGCAAGTCTACTGGTCCTGTCACTAACATTTGCTAAGGAATCACTTATCTTAGATTGATTGATCTCATTCATATGAGATTTTGGTGATTTGGTTATCTGAGATTCTGTTTTTGATTTTGGTCGGAAAATGATTCTTCCTGATGGAGATTTTTGCACAGCAGAACCCCCAATACTCTCAGACTCTACATTATCTCTTTTAAAAGCCCCTACATCTTCCTCCTCAGCAGAAGGTTTGTATACCACTTTATCAACTTTGTTCTCAGCTAGGACCGTTGAATGACTTCTACTGATAAGACATGGCTCTTCTGGTGAACTTAAAGCAGGATGAGAACTATCTACTAAATCTGATTTATTTGAAAGTATTCCATCTGGTGGCACTGTCATAGGCTGATTTGCACTTTTGTTACAATGGTCCACTCCTCCTGAGGAAGTTTCTACAGAGTTCACATCTCCACTTGCATTACTACACTTTGAACATGACTTCTGCCCTCCTGAATTTTCCCCTGTAGAGTCCAGTCCGCCTCGGCTTGCTGACATTTCAAAATCAAAGAGCACTTTTTGTATATGTAATTTTGCCAACAATAAATCTTGTGGTTGTAGCTTTCTCAAAGTAGTCTCCACCATTCTGCAGAAATGAGAAATGCTGTCCTCCCTTGCTGTAGCTCTCTCCAATACCTCTGACATTGCTTGCTTGATGTGTTCAATGCTGGCAGTATCAGATAACCTGATTATTTTTGGGGGCGATCCTTCACTATGAGCTTGCGATTCCACAGCAAGTGTCTCTTCCATCTCCTCATCCTCCACATCCCTGGAGTGGAAGACAAATGAAAATATTCATGAAGACAACCACAGAATCTTCCTGGAGCCATTCCAATACTTGGTAAAGCATGTCAAAGTTTGCAAATAACTAATCTGCATGCCTCCTTCACAGCTGACCCAGAACTACAATTCACTGCAGCACAGTTTTTCAAATAAATTTATCGCAAATTATTGAATGAAATGAATGTGACACATTATTGATAACTTAAGACTGACATAATAAAATACACATACAAAACAATGTAAGTCTTTCAGTCTGTCTGTTGGAACGAGAAACAAACTACATACCTGACTAGAGCATTGCAAGGGGTGTCTTTTGTCCTCGCACAACCAAATTCCATGATAAAAACGATCATTAAACATTCATGATCTTTCAAAGAAAATAAGGAACAAATTATTTACAGAAATGATGCATTGAAAATGGTAGTACGAGTTCTCTCCAAAAGATTTCAAATTGGGAACTGCACAGGAAAAGTAAATCAGTATTTATGCATTGTGTAATTTGTTCTCTGAACAGACAGACTGAAAGTGAAAGCAGCAACTTGAGCAAGAAGAATCTTTGCTTGTAGTGTCTGAAAGAAAATGATCATTATCAATAAAATCTGTTCATTCTCAAGAAACAGCACATTTTTTTTGGTTATGTATACCAGCAACTGCAAAATCAACATCAGATGAAAATATAAAAAGGTACATGTGTGTTATTTCTGTTAATACAATAATAGATAGCAGCTATTATTAACAACAACAACAAATGGGACGTTTGTCTGCAAACAATCTGGAACCTGAGCAGAACTGTGTTTATTACATACTAGATAATTGCAACCTGATCATGATCAGTAAAAAAAATGTTGATGCATGTCACTTGATAGAAAATGACAAATCTACTGCTTTTGAAATGCATTATAAATACTTTCATAACCTTCACTGAAATCAGTATGATTCATTTCCACGCTGAAATCATACATTATGTATGGTGTTTAATTTAAGGTTTTGCTCTCTGTGGATTACTGTTTGAGATCTAACTGCAGGAAAAAAAAAATTAATTGATGGTTACAGTTTGGAGTGAACAACATGATTGTATCTGCATGGGTTAAAATAATTCAATAAACATTTATAAGTTTACATCTCTTTCCTTTAATTTTAAAACATGTATGCCATATGTTTTAAGTACCAAATACTGAATGTAGTCACACTGTCGGTCGACTGTGACGCAAATGAAAATTTATAATGTAACCACCTATTGGCAAACATCTTGCTGCTCAAACCACGAATTAATCCCTAAAACTTCTAGAACATGCCCCAATGTCCTAGACACAAATGCAAAAATTCCCCCTCAACAGTGTAAATGTAAACGGATCAACAGCTGCAAGGCTGTTAGAGTTTTAAAGAGAAATTCAGAAATGAAGAACTTATTTACTTAAATGCAATATGCCTTTGTTAAAATCTGTTGATTCTCAGTGCTCTATCACTAAAATACATGTGTATCAATATTTTTAATAAACAAGATCACATGTGCTACCTGAAATGCAATGATACAACTTTGTCAGGTGCAATGAAAATGAACTTAACTGAAGACATGCTCTGCACAATAAGTAACGACAGTGGCCTAATATAACTTAATTAGTAATACATACAATTGGGGAACAATTTAGTTTCATGAAAAATCAAAATGTAATCATCTGTAATGTTTTTCTAGGACTGGTTTGAGCTATCCAATAATTACATAGTTTTATATTATAATAATTATCATGACTTGCTCTTTCTTGCTCACTGACTTTGTTAAGTGTCAAACTCTGGGCTACCTGAAAGTCTCACTCTCTACTTCTACTCAGTGACCATGGAAAAAATTTCTAACAAACTGGGATGTGAACTAGTTATGAATTTTTATTTGCTCGGTCTTTCTCTGTGATTTTGCACCTGACAAAATGGGCTAATATCATCGAAGAACAAAACAAATTCCTTTTCACAATTTTTCACTCTGGAGCAAAGCAAAAAAAAATAAAATTGTCAGCTCTTGCAGACATTCGACCCCCCCCCCCCCACACACACACACACAGTAAATGTGTTACTATACAGCGTTTCTCTAATGATGCTACCGGGGACACGATAACCGTAAGTATCACTAAAAACTGACAACCTGATTCATCATTGCCGTTAGAAACACCATGCGTTAGCCGTTACTCCGAATCGAGCCATCTCACCGAGTGAAGAGCCTTTAACTTTAAATTATTCCACAAAATAAGCCAGAATTGTGATCTAAAAGAGCTCTTCCTCAATAAAAATCACAAAACCCAAAATCCATCTGCTAATATTAATAAGATTCTGATCCTATTTGCAGATGTCTGCGAATAAGTGTGTAGGCCTAGCCAGATGGAATTGCGTAGGAAACTAATGATGCTTGTTAACACGAACATAACTTTGGACACTTTCTTTTGGGCATACCAGACTGTCAGAGTTAAATAATTCCAAAACTTATGGGGGTCTATGCTCAAGTTGAAAGAACTCTGAGCACAGTTGATACAATGATACTTCTAACAGCAGAACTAGATCTAGATCTAGTACAAATTATAAGGTATTTTGGAAGAACTGCCCCTGAGAATTAGAATATATTATATCATTATCAATCAGGGGTGTAAATGACATCTGAAAAAATTCTCTGAAAATGAAACGCCAGGAGCCGCATAGGGCCCGTTGGGGTCAAGGGGCAACGCCCCCCAGCCGAAATGGATTTCCACACATTTACAGCTTAAAAATTGGCCTCTCCTGAGCAGAATTTGGTTAAATTAATAGGGATAAAGACACTTTAAAAAGGAAAAAATAAACTAGAAAAGACTACACTGGACAATAAGTGGTACAAGAATAACTTTCAGAAGAAAAAAAAAGACAATGTGGTAATGGCCATCCCTTACTTTGCTTGGTAAATGTGATGTTTCATTCTTCTACAAGTTTTGGTAAAAAAATTCATTTCTAACTTTAGTGTGATGAGTGACCCTCTCCTTGAGACAGACTGGCTTGGGCACTGAAGCTAGTCTCTAAATCTGCCCTAGATCTATTGTGTTCTTGCTCAATATTGGGAGCAGCAGCATAGGGCAAAAAGGGATGTACAGCTGAACTAGAACTAAATCTAGGCAGAAATTGACTACAGATATCTGCAGTACCAGAAATCTTACTGCACACTGCCTGCATTGCAGCAGGAAGACTCTGGTTAGATCGAAAAATACAACGGTTTCGCTCGTGAGCTTTAGACCTGTTGGCATGGTCCTTTAAACAACGCATACCACCATTGCCGTACTTAATCTCACACTTGCAATAACAGCACCTAGCAAACCCATTTTTGTCTATCTTACGGAAATAATCTGAAAAATAATCGCCGTTGTCATCTTTCAACAACAACCAATCCCATCTAAACTTGTTCCTACACTCTAGATCAATTGCATCAACTGCTGTATCTCGTTCAACAAACCTGGGAAATTGTGAACACGACGCCATGGTTTAAAACTTAAAAACGATAAGAGTTATTTCCCTTGCCTTGCATCTATTTCCCCACTTGGCTAGGCCTAGGCTATTTTCGTGGGTCAGAGAATTTTCCTCTGAAACCTCGGAGATTCTCGGACTAACGATAGTGAAGGAAACGCGTCCGTCAGAAAATCTTTCTCTGAAAATTCGTCGTACAACTAGCAAACCAATGTCGTGACAATAGTATTAATTTAATGTAGTTGTGAAATTAACTGTTTTTATTCGTAGTTTTTAGGTTCCGATTTGTTACTGTTGAAAAACTATATTATCAGTGAATAAAGAAAACAAAAACAACCTAAAATAAAGTTCTAAATAAAAATAAGGATAGTCTAGATTTAGCTCTAGATCTAGCAATTTACCCTCAAAATCCAACAAAATGAAAACATCTGAAATCAGACTTCAGAGAAAATCTGAAAGATTTACATCCCTGATCAATCTCTGAAGGACAATTGATGTAAAAGCATACCTGTTTGCTTGAAGAGATGGAGGCACACTCGATTTGCGGGAAGTGACTTTCACAACACTAGCAACACTGCCAACAGCAGGATTGTATGGATCATACTCCTCTTCATCCTGACGATTCACACTGGTAACCACTGAAGTAGGAGCTTTACGTTTCCTAGAAGACTGTACATTACGCTGGTCTGCATCTGCACTTGCACTAGTGGCAGATGAGTTACTGTCAATTTTCTGTTGTGCTGAAACTGTTTTAGCACTATCTTTTCCTGTCTTTGATTTTATCACTTCTGCTTCTGTTGTCTCCAATTCTTCAGCCAGTTCATCTCCAGGTGCTTCTGTTACCAATAGTTGTCTTACATCTTCAATGTCCTCGTGTGAACCTCTTGATCTACTTTGTTTGCCTTTAGTCAATTCTTCAGATGAGATCTCCTCTATGGACTGGACTGGTTCACCTTCAACCTGTGATGCTGGCTCAACCACTTGTGATTTCCCAACTGTGTCAACAACATGGGACTGGCCTTCATCATCTCCTTCTTTACTATCTAAGGATGTAACTGTCCTCTTTACAGCTGTGTCACTACTGTGCTTGCGTGCCTTTTTCTTATCTTTGTCTTTGCTCTTGGAACTATCACCTTTTGGTGATTTATCCGTAGCAACTTTTTTTTTCTCTTTCATTCCTTTATTGGACTTGGTACCTTTGCCCTGTTTGTCCGCTGCTTTATCAGAATCCACCCTAATGGTCTGGAGTTTTCCAAGGAGACCATGAAGCCACTCGGTAAATGCATCGGTATTTTTTCCCAAGAAAAGACACAAATCACCGCTCATCTGTGCCCGGCTTTTCTTGTTTGCCACCATCACCATGATGTAGTCCGGCAATTCATCGTCAACATAAGCTCCCAACTCCAATAACTTTGCTTTGATCGCGGAACGAATCTTCTGACTTATCTCTGTGCCTACTTCCATTGTTGCAAATCACACGATTCTCATTGAGGACTGAATAAGTATGCTCACAACCAAAATGTGCAAGATCACACTGAAAATACGTCGATTGTATCTCCTAAACGTCTTCCTTGCACACAACCGGAAGTCGACATAATCGAGGTGGCGCTGTTTTATTCGACTAAATCTAAAAGATGGAAGAATGAAATATGTATTTCGAAACAAACATACATTTTTACAGCAGTCAGATCATTCATCCAGTGGCGAACTCTTCACCCCAAGAACGCAGTTTCTTTGCCCCTGTTTAGACATCAAACAGTCTCAGCCAGAGATATCTTTCACTGAGATGTCTCTGGTCTCAACTGATTATTGTGTGTCAGTAATTGGAAATATCGACAGAGACAATCTCAACTGCACACTGGGTCACTACTTGGACATGTCGACAGAGAAGCTGTAACATATTATTAGCAGCTGTGGCTTTATTATCCGCCCTTTGGTCTGATGCATTATAAATTTACGGTACTTTTAGTTTGTCTGTTGAATTCTAGAGTGTGGTAATTAAGGATATCTCTTTATTATTATTATTATTATTATTATTATTATTACTATTGTCTACAACAATAACAAACAAAATGGAAAACAACAATAGCTCTGGTATGCAAAGCAACAAATGTGCCATTGGCTTAAATCAATTCTGGAATAACTGACTTGAAATTACCGCTTCCTAGAGAAAAATTAGAGTCCCCACACCGCCCCCACCCCGGCACACTTTTTATGAATTGGATATTTAATTATTAATTCTCCCTGGACTGTCCTCTGCGAGATCTCAGGCTCACATGCACTCTTGCATTACAAATATTTCCCAATAATTTATGTCCCATTAATTTATTTTGCACATATGTGGTTGAAAAGCTGCACAAAGTGTGATATTTGCTGTTTTTAACATGTATCCACATACTGCATCGATGAGTATCTATACGTGTATAGGTATATGGACAAAGGTATGGACTGCTCAACTGGGGTCTGATGCAAAACAGTTTGAACGGCATTCCACATTATTGTCATTGATGGTATTACTGTCAACGATCTATGTGTAGGCTATTTCAACATATTATATATAACGTTCTCAAAGTAATAAATCACACTAAAGAAGGATTTATATTATCCCTAAATATTATTCTTATTACGCTTATAGAAGAATGTAGCATCTGCGGGCTACCTCTATCTCTCCCCCGGTGCTTGTCGTACTGGTGACTGCGCATGTGTTCACTTCTTTTTTTTTCCTTTCAATGTTGACGTTCGCCAGAGTGAACTCCGTGACCTTACCTTCCCTTCCTTGTGAGTAGTTTTTTTTTCCTCGCTCGGTTGTTGATCCTTTTCGTAAATATTAGTATATTCCTGAACGTTCGATAGTGTCGTAGAACTAGATGTTTACGCCAGATTTGGCCTTGAGTGATGTAACCTGGTGACGTATTGATACGTGATTGGTTAGTTTGTGTGTTTCGGGCGAGGGCAGAGGTTAGATTAGTTTCGGGAACTTTCTATAGAAATACATGTATCTATATATATAGAGACCCATGGAAGTGGTTGATTGGTGAGTAAGTGAGTTTTCTTCTCGTATGGCGTAGGATATTTAGTTGTTCGCTGGTGCCTTCCTAGTATTTTTTGTTCAGTATACAGTTATTAAACTTTAGTATCCATCAATCGTCGGATCTCGTGTTTATTTTTTCTACAGCTGTAATAGTTTCGTTTTCTAAAGGGTTGTAGTTAGATCAACTAACCCCCCCCTACTATAACGTGCTAGAACAACCTCAGCTGTTACAAAGAAAATGTTCATCTGAATCTTGTTCCCCGAAAAGCTACACTATGTCGAAAGGCTGGACTGCCAATACTACCTGCATAGCTCAGGAGATGTTGTCAAAGACGACAGTCTCGACAACATTCCTCGTCATGTAGGCAAAATAGGTTCCTCCTCTGGCACTCACAATCTGCATAGTGGTATTCAATATATTATTTTTGTACATTTTTCAAATAAACACGTCTTTAGGAGCTTGCAAGAACATCTGTTTGGCAAGCTTAGCTTCTGCAGATCTCCTTGTTGGACGTTGCATGTTAGAGTCACCGTCCAGCAGATGGCTGGAAGCTGGAGAGTCATATTCTCTACCTTTGGCCTGAACCATTTCTACCTTTGGACCAGAGACGGAGCTCTTTTTGTGTCTCTACGAGCCTTTTACAATTGACAATGGATAGGTGGTAGTCTGTTCCCAAGCCTTTGTCTTTCGGCTGCAAGAGGAGTAAGAAAATATCATCGTTGAGTGTTATTTGTAAGTGGGTTCTCGGTTTTACTCTGTATGGTGTGAAAGTTGTGCTGTCTAAACATCTGAGCATACTTGACCCTGATACGAGGGATGCCAACTCGTCTACTGAGCCTGGCAAATACAATCATACGGCTTGTCAGCTCTCTACCCATGGTAATTCTTCCTTTAAGTGGCCAATAACCACGGTGCAAAATCTGTTCCAGTTAGCGATGATTTTCAAACTAAACCTAAGTTTATACAAAAGTATCTTACAACGTAAAATTATTCAGTTACGTCGTTTGGTCAGTGTATCCTCTCAACTATGTGCGTCCACACAGTGCTCTCTTGCATCGCCGCGCCAACATCAGATGCAAGTATACCCTTTATTTCAGAATCAGATGTTTTATTTCCACTATTGAAAAGCACTCCGACATATACTAGCATAGGGACAGGCAACGTCCGCGGATTACTGCGAACAAAAAAAAAAAGCTCAAGTGTCATTTTCAATCCCGCCATTGAAAGTGCATCACTGCATATACCACTTAACACATGCCACCAGGAAAAGTGCAATACGGCGAGAAAATGGTTTCAACATTCCCGTGTCAGATCTTTTAAAAGATTCAGGAACTTTGACGTTTGGGGTTTGGGCAGCCAAAACAAGCGGGGGCTCCATAACTCGAACGGACAAGGTCGTGCTAACGCTCTCTTAGATCAGCAAAACAGAAAAGCAGCGAGTTGGTTCTCTCTTCTCTCAGAGTTCTCCTCATCCGCAGACTCCAGCACGTTGTTCCTGCACTGGCTGCGTCTGCTGACCTTTTCATTGCACCAAACTGGGGTCAAGACCTTGTACTTTGGTTCCTCCCTGGGACCTTAGCACTTAATCCTCTTTAGTATGGACTGAGCAAAAATGGAATTAGGAAGAACATTAAAACAAGCCGTAGAAAAGATCTGCAGCTAAAATGCAGAAGCCTTGCTGTTCTCAGCACTTACGATTGCTGTGCCTCAGTTGGAGTGCAGTGACAATAATGTTTAATTCCTTTGAATTTTGAATCTGTCCATTTATAATTTTATGCATAAATTGTTCATGATTGTGCATGTTTGTATGCTCAGTTCAATGTCTGTCCGCCTGTCTGTCTGTCTGCCTGCCTGCCTGCCTGCCTGTCCGTCTGTCTGCCTGTCTCTCTGGCCGTCCGTCTGTCTGTCTGTCTGCCTGTCTCTCTGGCCGTCCGTCTGTCTGTCTGTCTGTCTATCTGCCTGTCTGTCTGTCCGTCTGCCTACCTGTCTGTCGGTCTGTCTATCTAATCCCGTGACCGAGGACATAATTCATCTGTCACCTAATACTGTATTTCCGGCTTGGTATAGGCCTATACATGGTGATATCAAATATTCTGGAGCTATCTATCGGGTGAGGAGAATGCAGCAGTGTATTCTGGATATTTACCGTTCAAGAGATTTTATTCTGCTGCCACTTTCTCCCCTGTTGCCAAGAAATCATTTTTGGTATTACAAGTCTTTCCGAAAATATGATTTTTTAGCCGGTTGTCAATCAAGTTTCCAGAACCTTAATCTTATAGTACAAGCTTGTTAAGCTGTTGAAGGAGCATGCACTTTCGGGTCCATATGAATTATATAATGATCAGGCTCATACGAGTAGTAAACTGTTTAAACAAAAATAATTGTGTTGTGTCGAGGTTCCTGAAGCTGCAAGTGGTCATCTCATATAAATTTGATATCTGTAGCTCGTACTGACATGGAAACCCCAACAAAATGTACATTTCTGGAGAGCCACTTTCACCGGTTCTGCAACACAACAGCGACCATCAGCCAATGTAATCGGCTGACGACGAGGGCGGCAGTGTTAAGGAATAACACAGAATTCGCTTTAGAAAACTTAACAACTTCCACATGAAAGATGATTGGTTGTGTTTGTCAAAACAAACGACGTCTTTGGTATACCCCAAAGACAGTTGTTGACAGCCAGATTCCTGAGTTTTCGACTGAATCAAAGTCTTTGTTGTTGTCCGATGAATGAGACGAGTGACCAGCTGGTGATACGATTTATAGCCAAATGTTCTTGGCTGTCACTGTCTTGGTTAAACAAAAGATCTTTAACAAGGATTTTAGGCCAGTATATGATACAAACAACGGATATGGCGCTTTCTCATAAGGTGTACTTGTTAATCTAACCATTACCGGGCTTCACAGCATGGGGCTATGCGGGGAACTTACAAAATTGCATGATAGTATCAAATGTGTTCATTTATCATCACCAACCGACCTGAGCAGGTAACTCCTGCAAGAGCAAATTCTTTGTATCAATCCCAAACGCACGTCTAGATCTAGATCAAATTAACAACGGCACTTGAATTCGATGCAAGAACCAATCATCGACCAGCGATGTTAAAAGGGAGGCGATGTACGAAATGTCGATCATACTTTTTGATTCTACTCAATGAAAATGCGTCTTTTTTTTCCTGGCTAAATAATCATAAATAAATAATACCCAAGGCTGAATTTTGTCCTAAATGGATGAGCCCACGTAATTTGTTGTAAAAAATTGACACAGCACACAAAGATTCACTCTGTAGCTGCACTATAGTATGATTACAGTATTACTTGAGTGTCACTGGTGATGTAATTAGTGATCCGATACTCGCATTGTTATTGTGAGGATAAAGAGTGAAATAATTGTGTATATCGTGTTTGTCTATGCTTGACACGTCTTTTTGCTTTACTTCTGTAGCGATTATACAACACCAAGAAATGATCCCGTAGTATCCCTTGTTCTGGGTCACACACACTCCAGCTTATCTCATGCTGAGTTTGAGTTTGAGTTTTACTAGCGCGTCGACACTATGACGGCCACTTGGCGCTTTTCACGGTCTTTTTGGGTACTTTATATTTTGTATTCGCAGTATCAGGCCTATGTTGAGTATTTTCAAACGTACACTTATACTAAATCCTACAGTTAGCAGCACAGTGATATGGATTTACAGTCTGATGGGACAAGAGATGAACTGAACACGTAATATTATTATTGTTTTAAATCTATTAAATATATATTAAATCTATACCTGTAATATCAATGAGTGAAATGTGCAAGCCGAGGGCACCCCGCCCTCAGTTTAAGATTAAACACAAGTTAACCTAAATGCTTGGTGACCGCGCTACATCGCACAATGGTCTACGCATCTGACATAATAATACATGTATACAATAATATATACAATCCGGACAATCCGGCATTACATTAGCAATGATGTAAAACATTGACAGATGATACACCATCATTCATGTCCATCTTTAATCCCATTTGGGAAATTTGCCTTTGTGCCATTGCACCCCAGTTACAACTGGAGCAGGCACGTCGTCGCCACAGTGCAGCGCCGGTCGGCGTTTTTTTTTTTTTTTTTGGTGGTGGGGGGGATGAGAGTGGGTGGTAGGGATGAATTTTATTTAATTTTGCCCGGGCAGCGGCCTGTTCGGCCTGCTCTTTACGATTTCCAACTGCCAAGGTATCTTTAACGTGCGCAACGTGCACACGGGCCCTCCGAATTTTTTCGTCCTTATCCGAGAAGACTAGGTACTCGATCCTACCCCTCAAAATAGGATCAGGGACATGAAAATATGAGAAAAATCCCAAACTTCCAACATGCCTGCACCGGCCGGGTTTAGAACCCGGGACCCTTGGCATGGGAGGCGAGCACCTTGCCTCTAGACTACCTTGTCCCCATTATTATACCTTTAACTCATTATTTATCTTTTTCACCACGCAAAGTTCATAAAGTAACTACAATCTCATGAGGCATAATATTGTAAAACATTATGATATCAGTTAATGTATTCACAGCCGATATCATAACTGGGTTGCAAAGTCAAGACAATACCGGAACGTGTATTTGGAAGAGGAATTTAAAAAAAATACAAATCCGGAACGCATAACATAGATTGACCCATACGCATGTGGCATTTCTGAGTCGGTGTACAAATGGACTTAATGGATTCCGCGATGTCCAACATTAACTGGCCATATTGTGACCAGGCTGAGGGTGATAACTTGCCTGGGCTAGTCCCTGTATCGGATGTGATTGTCACGAGCGCGCGCTGAAAACACGCGGTTTTGCCCGAAATTCATAGCTTTATCGCATGGGCTGCAAGGGGAGGCAAAAGGCTCGGGTAACAACCTCGTGATTTACCGATTGTCCGCACTCCACGATAAGGTTGTGTCCCATGTATCAGTTCTCCGTGTTCATCCTTTCCTCCATTTGAAAACTTCTCAGAAATCATCCCTTTTTTTCTTTGTTGTCGTCATCTGCCCCCCCCCCTCCTCTCTCTCGTATCCGCTTCTCCATCTTTCTCTCTTCGCCATTTTCCTTCTCCCAATCATTCTACAAACTCCACCCCTATCCACCCCTGCCCCCGACCACTTCCGATCGTCAAACTGATGAAGCTGCGACAGACTGATTGAAGAACACAGAATTTGATGTATTTAACTTATGCGAGCAAACAACAACAACAACAACAAAATGTTGACTGTCTCATTGTTTTGTGACCACACATCATATTTCCCAACAAATAATGTATTATCCAGACAGAATCTTCTCTTCTTTTGTCATTTGTCAAACTTCCGACTTCCCACATATCTTCAATTGCAATGAGACATAAGAATATTTAAACAATTATGTGAGTGGATTTGATGAAATCAGGCTCAAGGTGAAAAACCAAATTCCTCAGAAAATCCCTCCGGGAGGAGGTGGGGGGGGGGGGGGAGGGGAGGGGGGGGAGGGGAGGGGGGCGCGGTAATTCTTCTAAGGAAATTGAGATTTGCTTGTAATATTGACATTTTTCTGCTTTCAGTTAAGACATTTTGCTTGCAAGCGTCATTTAAATATCTTGGTATAAAAAGTTCACATATGTATTAATTATTACATCGAGGAATGACTGCTGATTCCGTATTCATATTCCGCGATTGTAGTGTAACATTGTAGTCGACAGCTCTTATTATCAACATTGCAAAAAGAAGGAAAAAACAAAAGGTAGAGTTGTGGAATATTTTACAGTGGGTATTTAAACTATATAGCGGCTTTTCAAATGTATACAAAGAACACTTTGACATCTAAATCAAATTATATAACAATTAATAAACTAGTTTTCTAAGTCAACTACGGAACTTAAATAATCTTGTAAACTCCACACATTCATTTAAGATAATGCACATCTGAATGTGTAGTTTATGTGGTGACATTCAAGCTCTTCGTTATGTTACCATAGCAACGGTGATACTTAAAATATATCTACATGGAGAGAGAGAGAGAAAGAGAGAGAGAGAGACAGAGAGAGAGAGGTGAATGTCTTTGTGTACGTTTGTTTGTGTGTGAGAGAGAGAAAGGTGAATGTTTGTGTGTATGTGTGTTTGTGAGGGAGATGTGTGTGTCTGTGTGTGTGTGTGTGTGTGTGTGTGTGTGTGTGAGAGAGAGAGAGAGAGAGAGCGAGAGAGAAAGAGAGAAAGAGAGAGATGGATTAACAGAAATGGGGACCTGTGCTAAAGTCTGCAGTACAATCTACAACTAGGCCTACTTGACTGTTCTTTTATTCTTTTATATTGATTTCTAATCTTACTATTAAGTTTGTTTGGTTACTTTCCTATCTTGCTACATTTCTTTTCCGGACGAAAATTAATATACCGACGCTTGATTTGTCTGTCCTTTTCTTCTGCGTGTGATTGTATCAATTCTGTACTATTTCTTTCGCGAGGCTTTGCTATATGCAACCCTTTCCTTTTGCCGCACTTTGACAGCTTCCTGCGAGCGTTCACATATATATGACTGAGATATGCGATTGATCTGTTCCGTTACTGGTTGAGAATGTTGGAATCCTTGAAACAGTTCAGAATGGCCGATGTTATTTTCCACTTTCTTTTTGTTTTTTTCGGACACGAACCAATTATAGATGCGACGGTTATACTTCCAAACACTTCTCCACACTCACACACGGCATTTCTGGCGTTACTGGAGTGTGAGTACTTCCGTCTGCACCCAATGCTGGGTAATCTTTTGACATTCTGTCTTAATCTTGTACTTGGGCATGGTTCCCTTTAATGTCAAACTCTAAGGGCCAGTTCTTTGCACGGTATCTCTCCTCATGAATTAAGTCAGGAAACAAGTCGTTGTCTGGATATACCATGGTGGATGAAGTTGAGAGAGTGGAAGTAAACTACATTAAGCTGTGTTTTCGTTTGTACGGAAACGGAAACGCCACAAATCCATGAAGTGGTAAAAAAAGAGAATATTTCCTTATGTACAAGAATGGAGTTTCCGAACACAAGGAAACATTTGTTCTATTTCCCTACTTGAAGGGTCTTTGACGTTTCCGTTTCCGTACACATGAAAACGCAGTTTTAAGTTGAGTTTTCATGAGTGCGGAAACCGAAACGGCAACGGGGAACATCGAAAACCCTTCAAGTAGTAAAATAGAAGGAATATTTTCATGTGTGTACGGAGACGTGGAATCGGTACACATGGAAACGCACCCTCTCTCTTCACTACGTGATGGATTTTGAACTTTTCCGTTTCCGTACACATGAAAACTAAATTTTAGAACTTACATCTATAATTTATTTTTCTTTCAGAATTCACCTCCCCCAACCTCCAACCTCTGTTCTTGTTCGCTGTAGGCCAACGTAGGACTACTAGGAGCTTTCCAGAAACCAACTTTTGCTTTTTGTTTATTTTCATTTTGCTACATCTCAGCAAAAAAGCAGTTTTTGCCTTATTCCTTCGCGCAAGGCCACAGCCAGATAATGAGAAATATGAGAGAGAGAGGGGGAGAGAGAGAAAGAGAGGGAGAGAGAGGAGTGAGAGAGAGAGAGAGAGAGAAAGAGAGAGAGAGAGAGAGGGGGGGGAAGACAGAGTGACGGAGAGAGACAAAGAGACACTCAAACACAGACAGACATACACAACAGAGGGATAGACACAAGGAGAAAGAGACGGAGAGAGAGAGAGAGAGAGAGAGAGAGAGACCTACAACCACGCACACACTCACAGGAGAGAAAGGCGAGAGATAGAGAGAAAGAGAGAGAGAGAGAAAGAGAAAGAGAAAGAGAGAGAGAATCAGCCTTCCCACAGTGACAGATAGACAAGTAAGCTTATCTTTACTAACTCCAAGCGCATTTTGATTACACAATTCCATTAGCGCAGTCTCCACTGTATTAAACTTCCTGATTCAGTTTAAAGTCTCCCCAGTCACTGACAGTTCAGTGTGCCAAATGATACATCTAAATAATGAAATTTAAAGACACAATTGACGTCACAAATCCTTGATTCAGGCGGGTGTCAATGACAAATAGATGATCAGACAGATACACCCACACCTGTACTGTTGAGGTGAGGAGCGGAGAGTATGTCTCAATTTAGACAAAGCAAGTTGTTACATTCAACCAGTGGCGATATCCAACTTGTCAACAAGTAGTTCTGGTGGAGCAATTCACACCATTTTTTTTGTGTTTATTTTAATATAAAATTATTTTGCACTTCTAAAATCTAGGACAGTGTTCCTCAAGGTGGGGCGTGGGACTTCACAATGGGGTCAATGAAAGAATATTTGGAGCCTAGGAGGGCGATTTCCTGAAGAAGGTTGAGAACCACTGTTCTACAATATGAATGACGTTGCGCATACAAGCCTCGCGCACTCATCATACAAACATAATCTCATCAATGGGACAGTTAAAATCTTGTGCCACATTTTCACAACGCCGCTTTCACCTCACAGAGCGAACACAGTGTACAGTAAACAATCCAGCCAGCATCCCAACGTCAATCCTACGTAGGTCTGGTCGGATTTCCGTGGGGTTGGTAGGATTACCCAGGGGCGGATTTCCTACGTCAAGTCAGCGGCGGCACGATGTCGACATCGGTGGATCTACGTTGGAATCATGTCATTCCTATGAGCAAAACTGAGGTCAATCCTACGCGTCGGACATATAAAATATTACAAAATAATATCAACAACAACAACAACAAACAAACAAAAAAACCCAGAAGAGCTGTGGGGTCGCAACCAGGCTTGAAGCAAAGACAAAATATGGCAGAAAGAAAAAGTTGTATAAAACCTCGGGTAAGATATAATATTATAATTAATACAGAAACAATTCAATCAAACGCAAAGGAAAAGGGAAGACAAATCAAGCTTTCAGTATATTAACCTTCTACTGGCAAAAAAAAAAAAAATGTAACAGAATAGACAAGTGAGGAAATAAATAAATCAATAAATAAAAAAATTTGTAGACCGTTTAACACAAGCGGGTTCTTGAAGTCCTGAAGTCCCAAATTTGGATGATCAGAGCGCAGCACGCCCTTCTGTGTGTGGTCAGTCTGGTGTCGGACTCAGCTGGGTGGGAAACGTTGAAGTGCAGAACACATGATCACTCTCGACTATTCCATTGCCACAACAGAATCTGTAATACCACAACAGAGACACGACCTGGGCCTCTTCGCCGAGTCGTCAACTAATAAGTACCTTACAAACACCACGAGAAATTAGACTGAATCCTGTTCCGAACAGGATTCGAACGCAGGACCTCTCGCACATGTGACAAGAGTTCTTACTGCTGATGTGATCCACAAACGGCAGAAAAAGTCCATAATTTAACAGCAACATTAACAAACACCGTGGTCGTGTCGGCATTAGTCGATACAATGAAAGTTAACCAACAAAATAAAAAAAAGATTAAGGCGACAAAAAAGTGGATGAATTACGAGGTATCAGTGCACAGAACTACTCAGAGAATGAGGAAGAACAGAAGAAGGAAAAGAAGAATTTGTCAACCCTGCCAGAATGAAAAGCTTGTCCCGGTAACAAGTATCCAAGAACACGTTCTCTTTTCAAAATTGACAGCTCTTGTATTTTCCTTGCATGATTTCAACACAAATTACAAAGAAAAAAATCCCTTATCTGCTGATGTAATTTTCCTAGAAATAATTTCTAGCCACGGAAACGCAATTTTCTTTTTTTTGTCTTTCCATGCATTGCGCAATCAAGGCAATACGTCATGGAGCAAATTAAGCTGACCGCCAAAAGAGACGAGCCTAACATTAATGGAGTTAAAATCTTTGCTAAACCAAGGAGAATGAGGGAGGATCTAAGGAGGATTAACTTTCACACTGTCTGTTTGCCTCTCTTTGAGACGAAATATCATAAAACCCAGAAGTGTATTTTCTGTCTTCTCTTTAGTTTGCTTTGTATTGTTTGGGTTTTATTTCTCACGCGGGGTTTCGCAACATACAACCATTTCTTTTTGCCCAATTTTGACTCTCTTTGAGACGGCCTGTCTCTCTCTTTGTGTCTGTCTGCCTTTCTGTCTGTCTTTCTTTTGTCTGTCCGTCGGTCTCTATTTGTGTCTGCCTGCCTCTGTCTTTGTGATCTGCCTGTCCGTCTCTCTCGTTGTGTCTGTCTGTCTGTCTGTCTGTCTCCATCATTGTGTGTACCTGCCTGTCTGTCTGTCTGTCTCTCTTTGTATCTGTGTGCCTGTGTGTGTGTGTGTCTTTTTGTCCTGTCTGTCTGTCTCTGTACCTGTCTGTCTATCTGTCTGTCCCTTCCTCTCCTCCCTCCCTTTCTCTGGGCCAACAAGAAAACCTGCTAGCCCAACTGATCAGCCCTCGCTAAATCTCTGGACACTTTCCCCATCCCCTCACCAGAATAGTTTCAGATTTTCACCTCATGTAGGCCTATGTCTTTTCATCACTGAAGTTCGACAAGAAAAATGGAGTTACGGTATTATGGGCAGGCCAGGTCTTTGAAACTCACATGAAAAACAATATTTCAGTTTAACGAACTATTTGCAAACGGACGAATCAGCAAAATATAACTTTTCTGCTGAATCAACGATGTACATAATTATGACAATTTGACAGGTATTAATCAGT
Organism: Onchidella celtica; assembly: GCA_963931925.1. Classification (NCBI taxonomy): domain Eukaryota; kingdom Metazoa; phylum Mollusca; class Gastropoda; order Systellommatophora; family Onchidiidae; genus Onchidella; species Onchidella celtica. The sequence goes on from OZ007575.1 coordinate 9,898,951, forward strand.
ACAAAAAAAGAAAAAAAAATGCAGCGAACGTGAGCGCGGAACATATCTAACTGACAAATGAAACCTTTTTGATGAATTATTCCCCCTCGCCAACAACAAAAACACTAAAATAATAATAATTTAAAACACAACAACGCTCACGCGCGCGCGCGCGCACACACACACACACACACACGAAAAGACAAATAGGAAGAAAAAACTGGAGATTCAAAGATTTGAGCACTGGCACTTTGCGAAAATGTAGAGAGATCCTTCCCTGTGCAGGTAGACTTGGAGACATGACAGCATGGCGTGGCCCTGGATGGGCTTAATCCCCTAACCCCCCCCCCCCCACCCCTCCCATCGTCCCAGCCCCGTCCATCTTTCCGTCTCTTCCCAAAAACATTAAGACTAATGTACCGTTAATGCGCGGGTTGGACCCTGTTTCCACCATGACACGCAATTTCACATGTGGTGTTTCTCAATGGCCGAGACACACCACATCCGCTTTTTAGAGTGTTTACAGTAACGTAATGCTTGCCGGTTTAAAGGTTTAAATGATTTTATCATATCAATCAAAACTGTAAGAGCTTTTTGGGCTCTTCAAAAATGTAACCCACCCCCTTTTAGTAATGCGGCCCCTTTCCTTGTCTATGCTCTTTCTTAGGAAAAAAGTCTCTGTCTATCCGCCCCTGATCCTTTCTCTGTCATAGTAATGTCGATCATTTGAAGGCCCCTTCAAATTCCACCCTACCTTCATGAGCCATCACTGCAGAAACAAAGAAACAAGGACGAGATCAGAGATAGCAACTGACAGGAGGATACACACAGGTCGGCGACCATGGTTCCCTGACAGGAGGATACACACAGGTCGGCGACCATGGTTCCCTCCCCAAAAGAAGATCCCAAATCACATTAAATCCATTCACAGAAGCTGAAAACAAAATAAGCAGCTGCTGATAACACACTGAAATTCTCGGCAGTGCAATGAACTGGGGATTGGCCTCCTCCAACTCTTGAACAGTAAACAATCATTGTGTGGGGGTACAGCTGAAAACGTGTCTCAGAATTCCCAGGTGGTCTGTTCTGAGCTCTGTTTGGAACTTGAGAGATGAAACAGTATTTATATTCAACGGTGGGTTTCTCTTCCTCCGAATCTCTCCTGCACTCTCGCTCTTCCCAGAGTTTCAATTATTCAGTGACATCATAGGCCTATTTCTTCCTATTTTTGTCATATAAAATTTTTGCTTGACATAATTATTGCGTCTCATCTGTAAACAGCACACGCCCAGCAGCTTCTATCGTCGCCATGAACTGATTTATAGACAGGGCGAAACAAACAGTTTGTATTGTTACTTCGGAGTCATCTTAATTGTGAAAAACATTTCGTTCAAGCCAGTTTGCGCCGATACTTCGACTGAGATAACCCTCTGATGCGCTCACTCCCAGTACTCCCTCACTTACGCACGTACGTACAGACACAGTACATATCACATACACAAAAAGAGTTGTGATTGATGGAGTTTACCAACTGCGTCAGTGAAACTTTAGAAAATAATGTTCTCTGAAGTAGGGATTGGAGATAGCTGGGTGTGGGAATAGTCAAGTCAATCACAGCGAAAGTAACGTATACATACAAACATTTCGTGCGCGCATTCTGAGAGCTGTGCGATCATGCTGGGCAAGCTGTCTATCTAAATTTGCTGCTCAGTGAGAGAAAATAAATTGTGCATATCGCCACCATTCCTTAAAACTGTAGTAACTGGTTTTGTCTACCTTTCGGGAGAAGCAAGTTTGTTTTTTTTAGTACCACTGTCCTAGCAACAATGTCTTGTTTGAACGTTTTGTTATTCGATTATTTTCAGCTCAGGAGTCTAGTACCAATATCATTCTAGCCCCGGACTCCTCTTGCCAGACACCCCCCTCCCCATACCCTTCAAAAGAAATATAACAATGTTCATTTTGTTGAATCTGTCAATTTGATCTATGGAAACTAAAGTACAAAGCAGCTATGCTAGATTCTTTTTTGTAACTGCCTTATCTAAAATGCTACTTGGAGTTTTGCTGGCATGTATTTACAGATTGTATAATGTATTTATTTCAGATAAACAGTATATATATATTATTATAACAGATTTGCCCTTTCTATGTCAGTTCCAGTTACATGCAATAAAAGGACTTCGCTGTGTTTTTTGATGTTTTGCCTCGTATTTTAATATCTGTATTGAGGGGCACACCGAATATGAAGGCTCCTGGCCTGATAATATTACGTTGTCTTTACAATGCAACAGAATGAAATACGATGTGTCTAAAGGGAACTTAAATTAAGGGGCAATAATTTTGCCGTACTTTATGTAACAGTAGGCTTTCTTTGTAGCTAATATATATCTTAACTTCAGCAGACTAAAAGAAACAACTTATCACAAATCCCAGACTGGGAGGTGTAATAAGTATGACAGGACAACAATCACGAACAAACAAGTTTAACACTTAACAGAACAACCCATCAGACTCACACATTTATTAAACATAATTATACATATAATAGCGCAATTACATACATTATATTATTGAAATGCACTGCCGTACAACGGCCTTATTCTCACACACACTCTCCCTCGGATCCACAATCCGGTAGTTACTCCTAAAGGCACTTCGGCCTCAGCCTCTCCCCTCAGGGTCTTAATAGCACATTAATAATTTACTGGCACCGCAGTCTCTCAGTATCACCTTCCTATTGTCATACACCTTAGCACTCCCCTAGCACCTCAGCAGGGCAATAACACATTATTATTTCCATAGCCATCAACATGGCAACAACATAATATCAGTTCACTAGCCTATCAACATGGCAACAATATAGTATTCATTCACTCTCATATCTACGTCCCTGTCCGTGGCCTGACTGCCACGACTTTATGTGCCTCTACTGTCCTGCACTGACAGCCTCACTTCTGGCCTATGTGTGGCCTCCGGCCCTATGCTGGCCTATCCCCTGTGCTCATCGAGGTGGCTCTGCGGCCCGTCCCCGACACCTACAAGAATAACATTACATTGGTATAATACCCTACCATTTCTATTCACTCCACCTCTCCTTACAATCCATGAAGCGTACACACACTAGTTCACCTTTCACTCACCACGCATCTTACGGTAACACACTTCCATCGGAGTACACACTACTCACTCGCGCTACAAATCCATGAACTCACTTTCATCTATCGCTCGTGGCGCACATTGCTATATCCAATATCAAGGACTTCCACATTCCTCACATATACTTATTTACATCATGGTAATAGACGAATATAATATAATACATCAATCATAATAATCAATCAACGTTCTACATACCAGTCATTACTGGAAAGACTCTCACTAGTCTTCTCGACTGCTTCCCTTATGTCCGCCCGATGGGCTCTTATTCACAGGTCCGCTCCGTCGGACCTTCTAACTTGCAGTGCTAGTAATACCGCGCTTTCGCCTCATTCAGACTTCCACACCACTCATACACGCACGCTTTTCCCACTTGTCTGCATGAGTTATTTTTACTCTTCCCCTTTCACGTCTTTTCCTATCCGTCTGTCGTGAGCTCTTCTTATTCTACACCCGCTCTGTAGCAATCCCCTTAATTGCACTCACTCCACTCGTGACATCATCCCCCACCCCAAAAAAATTAATGCAATTAATTTCAAATCGCATCAAGATGACTGTCAACGAGTGAGCGTGAGCAATACCTACACTAGAAAAATGTCCTAGCAGTTCCCCTAGTATATAAAATACCGAAATCAGGGGAAAATATGGGGATCCGTATGGCCTGCAATATGCATATATGTGTCACATCATGAATAGCTAACTAACCACAATACTTAATACAGAATCAAAAACCATTCAACCTATCAACCATCCTTCATATCCTATTTATAATGTCAATATTTTAAAGTCGACTTATTCACACAGATCCTGTTAATGTTCCTGTCCTCCGATGTATAAGCTCCTGAAATCTTCCCCTAGGCTCGACTAAGGTAGTCGGCGATATGATTGCTGGTTCCTGGAATTGGTTGAATAACGAAGGTGTACGGCTGTAAAGCCAATGCCCATCTAGACAAGCGTGGGCTGGACGAACGATTCTTCGACAAAAATGTCAGTGGCTTGTGGTCTGTCTGGATACAAAATTCTCGTCCCATGAGATAACGTCCCAATTTCTGGACGGACCACACAATGGCAAGACACTCACGCTCTATCACAGAATACTTTCTTTCTCTCTGCAATAACTTCCTACTGACATAACATACAGGATGGAGACATTCGTTCTTCTCCTGTAGAAGACAAGCGCCGACACCAGAGTCCGACGCATCCGTTCTGAGGATAAAATTAGATCGAAAATCGGGTAATATCAAAATGGGTGACGATGATAATGCTGTCACCAAATTATCAAATGATGTCTGACATTCAGACGTCCACTGGACCTTATCGGGTTGTCCCTTCTTAGTAAGGTCAGTAAGAGAAGATGACAAGGAGGAAAAATTTGGAATGAACTTTCTGTAATAATTTAAAATTCCCACTAAGCTTCTGACTTGTTTCTTTGTTTTAGGAATTTGCAACCCTACTAACTTGTCAATTTTTGTTACTTCCGGTCTCTGAACACCTCTACCCACGATATGTCCTAAGAATATTATCTCTGGACATGCCAAATCCATCTTTGCGGGTTTAGCAGTTAACCCAAAATGACGTAATCGTTGAAAAATTACTGTTAGTGTCTGAATATGATCAGACCATGTCGACGTATGGCATGCTATATCGTCAAAGAATGACACGACATTAGGTATGTCCTTCAATACCAGTATGAGAATACAGATACTCTGGTCTCTCATGAAACCTCTACAGCATATCAACGTGGAAAACCTTACTCGCTCCATCAATGTGGATAGCGTAATCTACCTTTGAAACAACTCGCTCAATAACATAAGGGCCTTTCCATGTCATCAATAACTTATTATGGTCCGTAGGTAACAACAATAGGACCTTATCTCCTGGCTTAAAAATTCTCAGTTTGGACCCTCTGTCTTTATAGTCTTTTGCTCTTTTCGAAGCGATACCAGACGCTTCTTCTGCTATAGTGCGCGCTGAAGATAATCTTTCTCTTAAATCAACAAGGTCTATCGAAACCTTTTTAAACGGTTCCGAAACCGTGGGGATCTTTTGAAGAGGAGCCTGGGGTGTACGACCCTTATGCGTCGTCTTTTGGCACGCACTGCACGTCTTACAATATAAACGTACATCTCTGAATACTGACGGCCAATAAAAATCTTTCAGAACTCTCTGCTTGGTTCTAGCACTTCCCATATGACCCGCTAATGGAACATCATGGGCCAGACGCAATACTGTAGCAATTAACGACCGTGGCACGACGACCTGCTTTTGAGCGGAAGCCACTGTGGCGTACATACGGAACAGAATGCCCCCCTGGACAAAAAAAAAAAGATGACCCGTTCTTATATTTCCTCGTTTTCTCGGTTCGCGCTTCCCCAAAACATGGGTTTAATGATGGGTCCTCCCTTTGTAATCTCGCCAAGCGCTCTGGCGTGATATCTAGGTTGACCGCTGGCGTCGCCAAAGGTCTAATCTTATCTTTATCAGCTACCCGTCGACGTGTTTCGACCGCGGCGCAAAAGTCAATACCTTTTGATTGCGACCATGCTTGCACGTTCTCATCGGAAGGGGAAACTACCCGTGATACATTCCCAATGATGAGCTGGGCGCCTGGAAAACAACCAACGACTGCTTCGACTTCCCCGCTAAGGAAAGGTGTATCTATCATTATTCTTGCCATGGGTAATTTCTCAATGGCCCCCGAAAATTGGATGCACGGGACAGTCTCACCTGTAAGCTGTGAATCCCGAATGCAATCCCTATGCACTCCCACAACGGTAGATCCTGTATCTCGTAAAATCGAGACCGGTTCGTCCCCAACAAACCCCGGATAAACCCTAAGACCACCTCCTGTATGACATGAATTTATAACGGGGATCTTTCTCCCACAAGGTAAAACACCGGAAGATAATAACTTCTCACAACTGGGACACTTAGAATACTGTCCGCCTCCGTTGTCCGATGTAACACACGCAGCCGCATGGTGAAATTTATTTGGGGAACATGGACTGGAGCTACTGTCCACGTTCGCCGCTATCCTACCTGCAGGGCAGTTCACGCTGATGTGATCTGCTCTTCCGCAGTTCCAACACTTCGCGGCCCTACACTCGCGCGAAAAGTGACCCACGCGTCCGCAAGTCCAACACTCCGCTCCCTGTGCTGCCCTAGGCCTGGGTCCCCGTGACCCATCGCGACCGGAACTAGAGTCCCTATGCCGTCGGTCATCGGCAAAGGTCACAAGTCGGCCCCGGCCATTACCGCGACCTAGCCCTCCTGCTCGGTCAAACTTACCGGGTCCATATGCCGGTGATTGGTGATAGCCCCTACGCTGCCCCTGGGCTTGCCCGCTATAGGCACCACGCTGACGCGACCTGTCCCTAAGTCCTGCCGGCGACCCTTCGACAACGGCGACGTACCCAGCATCTTGGACGTACGCCCTGGCGACTGGTTTGGACGGATGTGCCGTACGGTATGCTTCCGCCAACTTAGACGCCTCCTGCACCGTCGCGGGTTCGTTCTCTTTCAGGAAAGCCACCAGATCTTTGTGGCACGACGCGTACAGCTGGTCACGGATCATTAAGTCTTTCAGTTTAGCAAAATCCGTGCCCACATGCGCCAAGTCTACCCAGTTCGCGAAATACTCCGTTAGTCTCGCGACGAAGGCAGCAAAGTCCTCCCTGGTATCTGCACGTGCCCGCCTAAACTGCTCCCGGAAATATTCCTCGGTACGCGCAAATCGGCGATGCAGCAAAGCCTTCAGCTTATCGTAGTCTTGCACGTCTTCGCGCTGTAGCTCTTTAAAGTAGGTTAACGCTCGCCCCTGCAATAGCGATGCCAGGTACGTGGCCCATAATTCCTTATTTCCCCCCCATTGCAATTGTGCGTTCAGTTCGAACCTGTAAAGGAAGGCGTCTATGTCGTCCTTCCGGTCGTCGAACGTAGGGAGCTTAATCCGAACACCACCTTTATTGTGTACCTGCCGCTCAACTGTTTCTGTTGGCGCATTCTTTTTGAGTTCTAATTCCGCGATTCTTACTCGCGCGTCTGTCTCCCGCTCTTGAGCTTCTATCTCCTTTAACCTTATCTCCTGCTCCCGTTCTTGAGCTTCTATCTCCTTTAACTTAAGCTCCCTCTCCTCTTCCTTATCCTTAGCCTCTCTCTCCTGTTCCTGAGCCTTAGCCTTTTTTTCTCGCTCTCTATCCTTAGCACGCTCATCGCGCAAATCCGCCTGCTGTTCTTTAATCCAGCCGCGTAGCTCCTCTCCCTCCAGGCCAAGTTCCTTACCCAACTTCATTAGTTGTTGGAGTTCCGCCATTTCACAGATTTATGGTTATGGTATCTCTTATTAAGACGACCAACCTGTCGGTATGATCACTAACGATACGACCAGAGACCTGAGATCACACCAGATATAACAATACCCAGTTGTCTCAAATACAATTCAGAATTTTACCTTTACAGCACAACTAATTCTATATCTATAAAATGTATAGCACTATTAATAATAAAAAAGAGTAGAAAAGACAAGAATAAGGAAATTCAGTAGAAAGACCACAAGTACGTCAAGGACAACGAACCAGACTAGGACAAAGCTTCTACAAAAAAAACTATAATGGAAAAAAAAATGCAACCTACTACGCCGATTACACAACACGGTACGAACAAGAACAGAGTCTGAAAAAAAAGAACGTATCTACAGATAGGGAGGAGAAGGACAAGAGAAACGTCTTCCTAAAACAACGAGGAAGATAGAACGCCACAATCTAAACAAAAATACAGGTCCCTACAGAACTGTTCACTGTGATGAACGAAGTTCCTAGATTAGCCCACCTCCCGAAGAGGACAAACTACGCTCACCACAGCAAACCCGCGCCACCGCCCGTATAACCTATAACGACAACAAAAACAGCAAAAACAGGGAAAAAGACAGATTAAAGGAACAGCCCACAATCCAGGGCACAAAAATTTTGACTTTTTCTTAACTTCCAGCCTTATGCGTTTAAGTCCTCGACCCAATCGGAGCTCTGGCTGCTTGTCTCCTCAGGCTGCACGCACACACACTGTCTCTGCAGAAATTTAAGTACACATTAATACATATTCATAAACATACATAAATCATATCATCATGAAATTTCCATTCATCCCACGAACAAGGACAACAGCACGAATTCCTAGCACAACAGAAAAACAACTAGGTATAACGAATACACAATGTCAAAATGACCACAGGTAAACAGGACGAGCCCCCAGTGTCACAACGGACGAGCCCCCAGTGTCACAACGGACGAGCCCCCAGTGTCACAACGGACGAGCCCCCAGTGTCACAAATCCCAGACTGGGAGGTGTAATAAGTATGACAGGACAACAATCACGAACAAACAAGTTTAACACTTAACAGAACAACCCATCAGACTCACACATTTATTAAACATAATTATACATATAATAGCGCAATTACATACATTATATTATTGAAATGCACTGCCGTACAACGGCCTTATTCTCACACACACTCTCCCTCGGATCCACAATCCGGTAGTTACTCCTAAAGGCACTTCGGCCTCAGCCTCTCCCCTCAGGGTCTTAATAGCACATTAATAATTTACTGGCACCGCAGTCTCTCAGTATCACCTTCCTATTGTCATACACCTTAGCACTCCCCTAGCACCTCAGCAGGGCAATAACACATTATTATTTCCATAGCCATCAACATGGCAACAACATAATATCAGTTCACTAGCCTATCAACATGGCAACAATATAGTATTCATTCACTCTCATATCTACGTCCCTGTCCGTGGCCTGACTGCCACGACTTTATGTGCCTCTACTGTCCTGCACTGACAGCCTCACTTCTGGCCTATGTGTGGCCTCCGGCCCTATGCTGGCCTATCCCCTGTGCTCATCGAGGTGGCTCTGCGGCCCGTCCCCGACACCTACAAGAATAACATTACATTGGTATAATACCCTACCATTTCTATTCACTCCACCTCTCCTTACAATCCATGAAGCGTACACACACTAGTTCACCTTTCACTCACCACGCATCTTACGGTAACACACTTCCATCGGAGTACACACTACTCACTCGCGCTACAAATCCATGAACTCACTTTCATCTATCGCTCGTGGCGCACATTGCTATATCCAATATCAAGGACTTCCACATTCCTCACATATACTTATTTACATCATGGTAATAGACGAATATAATATAATACATCAATCATAATAATCAATCAACGTTCTACATACCAGTCATTACTGGAAAGACTCTCACTAGTCTTCTCGACTGCTTCCCTTATGTCCGCCCGATGGGCTCTTATTCACAGGTCCGCTCCGTCGGACCTTCTAACTTGCAGTGCTAGTAATACCGCGCTTTCGCCTCATTCAGACTTCCACACCACTCATACACGCACGCTTTTCCCACTTGTCTGCATGAGTTATTTTTACTCTTCCCCTTTCACGTCTTTTCCTATCCGTCTGTCGTGAGCTCTTCTTATTCTACACCCGCTCTGTAGCAATCCCCTTAATTGCACTCACTCCACTCGTGACACAACTATTGTTGAAGTATACCTCGGCCGGTCATGAAAAACGGATTCGAAATTCTATGTTATCCTTCAGAAGAAGGATAAAACAATGACTGGATCGAGAAGAAGAATAAGAAGAGGGGGAACAACGGCAACAGCAACAACATAAATAAAAACAACAGAGATTTCAACAAAAATATCATTGGCGAACACAAACAAACAAAAACCATCACCAAAAAAAACCACCAAAACAATATTAACTTGTCAAATAACATCCTCGACATCAGCAACGACAACAACAAAAACATTACAACCATATCCATCAAGTTAACCTTGAGTTTCAATCAAAGCACATCTATAGATCGATTCCAGTTCGGACACGAGTCAACGCCACAAACAGTGGGCTATCATAATACGATCACAAGAATTTTATGAGCTGATACCGTAAATAAAGAAGTCCAATCTTTCACACATCTCTGAAGTCTCCATTGTTTTCCCAGTTAAGCGGGGATTACAGTGTCCCATTAATCAACTTTAGCCGTGTAGCTTTGTCACTTCAGCGCCAGCTTCTCCCTGTTATTGCTTTTTGTTTCCTGTCTGTAAGGATGTACATTTTTGTCAACGGGGACATGCAGGGCCGTTTTAACATCACTATGGACCCCGGGGCAAAGCAATAGGCTGCGACGGGATTTTTTTTCCCTTTGGGAAAAAAACAACAAACAGTGCAAATTTGCATGCTTGGAGCCTCCTAAATCCCTGCCCCCCCCCCCTCCCCGAGCAGATGTTCAGTGTGGTCATGCGTTAAGACGAGGGGTCGGGTGGGGTGTGTGTGTGTGTATGTGTAAACATGGGGGGGGGGGCTTTTTTTGGGGAGGGGGGCTTGAACTAATTTTTTAAAAAGGGGGTAGGGTGTCGAGAACAAGATATGAACAATTTTATTCTTCTTGTTGTGAGATAAAAAACTATGTTTTGTCAGAAGTGCGTCAGGTTCATATCACTTTGTTTATGAACTCAAGCCGTATAGGAAATAGCTTGTTTATATTATATCTTAATTTATTTTTATTTTATTTTGTTTTAGTCCCTAAAACTTTGCCACTGACGTGTGGCTTTGATCTGCCTGTCGCAGACTTTACCGAATTCACACCGATTAGAATCGGGAATTATTTGATTCATTATCGTTCTGATTTTAATAACAGATTTAGTTTAACACGCTTATTCCTTCTAAGCTGTATTGCGTTACAATGTTATCGTAATGTCAACAATCGAGGGGGGTAGAATTAGATGGGTCTAAGTACCTTTGGCATTTAGATCCCTTGTAATTTTAACATCCTTACATAAATTGAGGGGGTTTGGTATACAAGGGATCTACGTGTCGATGGCACTTGGACCATATCTAATTCTAAGCCCCTCAATCCTAACATAGTTATCATTTCTTGGGATTATTTGGAGGTGACAGATTTACTATTGGGGATTTAAATATCTTCATTTTAGATCTTGATCTCGGTTATATTTCTCCACGCGTTGCTGACCACATGATGTTTTGAATTTTTGAGTTTGGATTTTACGGCCTGTCGGTACTATAAAGGCCACTTCTCGCTTTTCATGTTTGTTTTTTTTTAAAGTTATTTTATTTAGGTCTGATATTCAGAGCTCCATCAATTAACATTTCACAAATGGAATTAAATAGTTCCGTATCAAATTGATTACATTGGTGAAATTGAAATACATGTATAACTTATTTGGTGCTGCTAACGAAGCAAGAACTCGCAGCTAAGTAAACTGTTTCACTTCGTTCCTGTTGAAGTCTTTTATTGTTTGTTTTTTTTTCACTTGAAAAAGGCGAAAGCCGATAATTTGTGTATTTTCTGTCTTCTCTTTAGTTTGCTTTGTATTGTTTGGGTTTTATTTCTCACGCGGATCTATGTTTTGTCAGAAGTGCGTCAGGTTCATATCACTTTGTTTATGAACTCAAGGTATAGGAAATAGCTTGTTTATATTAATCTCACGCGGGGCTTTGCAACATACCACCTTTTCTTTTTGCCCAATTTTGACTTTGCTTATAGCCCTGCTGCGACCCCACAGTTTTTCTGTGGTTTTTATGATATTTCATGTATAACTTATAATGGTCCCTCATCAGATTACAACAAGTGCAATCGCTGGAACTAAACTATAATGAAGCCGCGCAAGTGCCAAGGATCTCCTTTAACATGAAAGGAAAAACAACAATAAAAAGATGTTCTACTTGAAATGTATTTCTGATCTTCAATACAGATTTAGTTGCATTACACATCTGATGTAAGCTTTTGTTCATGTTCGGGGACCGTAGTCTCATTACAAAGCCAACTAGTGAAAACACTGAGTTGTGTCCACAATTTCGCAACGGCCTGTATTTTAAGATACCTTGATCCCCCTAATAGTCAAAACACTGTTCATCACAAATGAAAGCAGACACAAACAAGCTTATTTATGAGAGTAACGCCCTTTGTTGAAATACTGAAACTACCTCCTTTTAGTCTAGGAAGAGCTATTTCGTAGTTTAATTCATGAAAACATTTGCACTGTTATTTATTTGGAGGGTGGTAACTAAGGATAACTTGTCGAAAACAAAGTGGTTGCTAGGGAAACCAGGGTGAAGAGGGGTGACTTGCAGAAAATGATTTTGTAACAAGCTGAGCTGGTTTTAGTACATCGTATCATTGGATTTTGGTAGCTAAATGGTTCAGTTGTAATATTCCCATGGACTTGCATTATGGCTGAACATGACCTGAACCGATGTATTTGGTGGGGGATCTGCTACCTTAACAGTAGCCCCTGAATTATTGTAGCCTCTATATACCCCTTAATCAATAGAAAATCCCGCACGGAGTTCGTAGAATATTCTGAAAAAAAAAGAGAAGTTATCATCTGTAGTTGTGCGAATAATAAAACTGTGCGGTTCCATGACAGGACCAGCATAATTATTAGTGTATGAAACGGACAACACTAAAACCCTTACAGCAGCATAAAGTTAGTATGCTATTGTGCGGGTTTTCTCTTTTTTTTTTGTAAGTTTTTAAAAACGAAGGATAGCACTTGTAATTAAGCACATCTCATCACTGGAACACTCGACGGTGGCCTCAATAGGTACAAATCACGCAGGATTCCAATCGTGGCCCGGATGTTGTGAGGCTGAAGTTTCGGTGACGATCAGTTTGGGGAAGCTATTGACACAGAGTGATTGCCCTTAGTTTTTATCAAGAAGCCTTCTCTCCCTTTGCTGACCAATGCTGAGATTGGCCTGTGGCGGAGAGTGAAGTGCATGACGGTACTTTGTCACGTGATGCCCACTCTGATGGTTAAGTAAGCCAGTGGCCAATAGTATCATAATAGTCGCATCATTGTTTATAGTGTTATCGCAAACTTAATCTCGGTTTAAGGGGAATTTACCCAAATAAACGAGTTATTTACACCAGAATGAGAGAGAGAGAGAGAGGGGGGGGGGTGGACAAACAGACAGACAGACGGACAGAGAGATAGACAAACAACGTTTGGTTTTGAGAAAGCACGTCGACACTATAATGGTTATATTGTACTAGGAAGAGACAAGACGATAGACAGAAAGAACAGCCGGCGGAGAAGGAAAATGTGAGTTAAGACGACAAAGTGAACAATTAGGAAGACAAACACGCCAACAAGAATTGTAAATTGCCTAAATGTTCTGTATTCACTACTGCTCTTCTGCTTCAGTGGCATTCATTAAATAAAACAGCCACAACAACAACATCACAGTGTCAATAAAATTTATGAATGCCCAATCCTGAAGGCCAGAATAAAAAGTTCTAAAACAGCTTATCTCAACCATTTATGTCCCACGGCCCATTTTCCACCCCCCCCCCCCAAAACAACAACAACAACAACAACACGAGCTCCCCATCACTATCGGACAGTTAGTATTATACTTTATACAGAAAAAGATGGTAAAAAATAAATTATATATTCATTCAAAAGAAGTTTTAGTTAAAACTTTAATTCAAATTTCATTCACTTTTTTTTTAAATTTGGAACTTCAATGGGAGTTCAAATACACTATGAAATTAAGATATCAATTAAAAATTCATATGCCCCAGTCTGAGGTCCCACGTCAAACCAAATAGTGCAACACCTATTGCCGTATTGCCTTGAGAAACCCCGTTCTAGAACGTTCAGAATTTCTCCTGGTATCAATGTTGCTTTTTTGCTCCACGCAACAGCTCCTGTCTCCCTTGGGTCAAAACTAAATTAATAGCCCTTGAAGAAATCCCGCGATAAAAGCCTGCCACGTGTAATTGTATTCGAGTACCAAAAATTTGGACAACTTCAAAATTGTTGACAGATCTGAAATGCCAGAATCTGATATTAACCGTGACCCGGCCGTGACCCGGAGGTTGGCCATTATGTTGTTGTTCTTCAGTGAAAGCTAAAACAGCACAAACCCTTTAAAACAGCACAAACCTTTTAATGAAGATGGGAGAACGTGACAGATGGAATACGAGCAAGAACCAGACGCGTTGTTTTTTTTTTCATAAAAAAATTTACATATTGCCGATCTGTGACAAATAGATATATAGTTATGAGTAAACAAAGTTGAATGTCAAACCGTATCTTAAGTTCACAGTCTTTGTGAAACATTCTTAACAATTCAAACTTTGTTCTTTCCCCGAGTCTGTATTAAAGGCTGGTTATTGTTCAGATACTTGAACAAATAAACTTGAAAGTGAAAGTGGAGAGTATTTTTCTGCAGCTTAAAACGCTAGGAGTTAATGCAATTTTCAAGCCAGACAAACATTCCTCAGTCATAAATATTCTATAGGATTATCTTTGAATAAACAAACTCCTATCCGTCAAGTGTTTGGTTTCGTTTTTCTTCCTTTCTTCTGTTGTTGTGAAAAAAAAAATCTGAATGAAGTGCAGCTGTCGCTGCCACAACCAGCTATCTGTTAAGTTGGAAACTATGGAGAGTTGTCCCTTTTCACTCTCGTGAAATGCAACTATCGCCGAAATAATCACCCATTTGTTATGCAAGATCCTTCAAAGATGACGGAGCAGTGAAACCAAAGATGCTAGATACAATACCAGATTTGTTACAGTGCTATTGACCGAAAGATCAACAGTTTTTCGAACGCGACTGACGTCATACTTACACAATAAGTGACGTCAATCAATGCCTACGGCAATACCCGAACTGTGAACAAAATTCAATATTTCCCCTGTATTGGCTTTGTAAAATACAGCATTGTTCATGACATCCCGGGATTCGCCGCTAGGTGGCGGAGCGAAATCTGCGCACACTAAACGCGCCAGCTCTGCTGTCTCATCCTATTGTATCTGATTTATATGTTGGAACTAAATGGACGGTAAGAGCACCAAATCCAGCTTTGCCGCGAAATGACCCAAATAACAACAGAAAGAAGAAAATTTGACTAAAACAAAAGCAGCATCCACATCTACAGGGCTATCACCAATGACTGCAACAACAGTAACATTGAACAGCGAATATAAAAATACAGTTCAACAATAACAAAAATGGTGAAAACAGTGACGGCGATTGTAAAGCAATCGATAACAACAACAACAACAACAGCTGCAGCAACATGTAAAAATACAATAACAATGAAAATTGCGAAAACAGCATGAGTGACGATGTCCTCAATAATAATCAATAGTCAACGACATTTAAAGGAAACTGACCAACAATCACAAAGAACAGATGGACAGCGTATTATTTGTCACATCCCACACACAACTTTGACTAATCCATCGAAATGACGCGCATTTTTCTCGTATTTAGAGACCGAAATCTAAGTTAATATGAGAGAAATCTAGGTCACCCTGGGCTGAACGGCGGGGGTTGGGCGGGTCCGCGGGTCTTCGGGATCCCCGGGCTGAACCCAGATGACAAATGACATACTGTGATACCGGTCAGTCATTATCTCCTTTATCTCAGATTTCTCCCTGGAATTTGAGCCAGATATCAGCTGCAGACAGCACGAGACAAAATCATTTCCTGAAATTTCGAAAGACAGAAAAAGAACGAAAGGTCTGTGACTGAGCTATTTTCTGGTTCTGATCACCTCAGATACTAAATGGCAAAACATGACTATATGATGTTTGTGTCTTCAAGAGGGAAAAGGTTATGAAATCTACGATGAAAAAGTTGAATTTAAAATGTCTTCAAGAGGAAGAAGATTATGAAATCTACGATAAAAAAGTTGAATATAAAATGCAATGTTTAGCACACTATACAGATAGAGAGGCCGATAGATAAATAGGAGTATAGATAGGCAAATACCTGAATAAGTAGATAAAGACGATGAATATTTATTTTGGCCAGTTATCAAGCCAGATATGGCATGGAAGATCTCATGTATAGAGAAGAAAAAAAAATGAATTTCAATCTGAGCTCGGCCGTATCCAAACGATAACTGCTGTTTTATTATCCTATACCCCCTCGAGGTCACTCCTTGCCGCCGGTGAGGGGGCTTTAGTAACACAACCAGGGGTGTGAAACAAATGTGGCCGAGCCATCTCGCCGAGCATGAGCAAACTCTGCTCTAGCAAAATAAGCTGAAGACGGAGGTATCTGGCCAGAGTAGGGCGCCTAACCTAGATACCACGCACCCTTTTCACTATTATGTCTAAGTCTGCAGTTAGTTATCGTCATGGTGCTCGCCCTGTGAAGTCCCCCCAGGCAGCGGCAGTGCCGGGCCCCCCAGCCTCGAAGGGGCCCACCCAAGCTACTGGAGGTCCCTCTCGACTGCCCCGGGGAGCCGGGGGGCAGGAGAGGAATGCTACTGGCCAAACCATCAAAGATAAGGAGCAACCTTTAAAGATAATGCACTGGAATGCTGAAGGAGTCAACAGCAAGAAAGATGGATACAGCAAGAAGTTAGAGCTAGAAAACATCCTTTTTGAGGAGAAAGTAAGTATCTGCTGCATCCAAGAAACCCACCTCAGCAAAGACGTTGCTTTCAAGGTAAGAGGATACCAGTGCTTTAGAAACGACCGGACAGACAGAAGAAAAGGAGGAATTCTAACCTTGGTGAGAAACAACATCAGAGCAAGCCAGATTCAAGTGCTAATGGAGGGAGCAGAATATCATCTACTACACATCAGGACAGATCAGACGGAATTCCACATCCTCAATTATTACTGCCCAAACGACCGATCCATGTCCCTGGATACAATTCCCTTTAGAGGTAGGCTAATAGCATGTGGAGACTTCAACAGCCACTCCCAAAGCTGGGGCTATGAACACATGGACAAGAGAGGTGAGGAGGTTGAAACATGGCAGGATGAATTAGGACTGCTTCTCATAAATCAGCCCACAGACCCACCTACATTTTACTCAAGATGCTGGCATACCACCTCAACACCGGATATAGCCTTCTATACACCAGACCTGGACTGGAAGATCAAAAGGACTGTGGGGAAACAACTTGGAGGAAGTGACCATCGCCCTGTTTTCATCATGGTGGAAAACGAGCTAATAAAGAACAGCAGCACCCTTGCCAGATGGAACTACAAGAAGGCCAATTGGATGATGTTCAGACACAGAACAAGCGTGCTTGCCACAAGTATAATTTCAACAGGGAAAAACATCAACACCATTGTGCAAGAGTTCAACTCATCTATTCTTCAAGCTGCCAAGGAAACAATACCTCGTGGAGCACGAAAGAACTACAAACCATACTGGAACAAGGATCTTGACGAACTCCACCAAGAAGTAGAAAAGGCACGAATACAGGCTGAAAACAACCCAGGACAACAGCAACACAATGCCCTCCAGCAAGCTAAGGCAAGATTTCAAAGAGGAAAGCTCCAGGCACGACGCAAGAGCTGGAAAGAGAAAACAGCCTCCCTCAACTTTGAAAAAGACGGCAGGAAACTATGGAACCTGGTTAAAGCTCTAAATGATGAAGGAACAGATAGTAACATCAGAGTCACTTTGCAAGAGAATGGCAAGACCCTAACCAAGAAAACAGCAGCGAATGTTTTTGCAGATGTGTTTGCTAAGGACTGTAACATAGAGGTAAGTACAACCAGTTAAAGGAGGCAAGAAATGACAAGGCCCCGGAGAGAAACGAAGGAGACCAGCCAGAAGTCATGAACACAAAGATCACACGGCAAGAACTAGACCTTGCCATTAGCAAACTAAAACTGCGGAAGTCACCAGGTGCAGATGGAATACCAAACGAGATGATCAAGAAACTCGGATCCGGAGCTCTGAATAAATTACTAGAGATCTTCAACATCAGCTGGAAAACTGGAGAAGTACCACAGATCTGGCGAGAAGCAATCATGGTCCCAATACCCAAAAATGGAAAGGACAAAGGAACAGCAAGAAACTATCGACCAATAAGCTTGACAAGCTGCCTCTGCAAGACCATGGAACGGATCGTCAACCACAGAATGAAGTGGTACCTGGAAAGCAACCACCTACTGGCTGATCAGCAAGCAGGGTTCCGTCAGTGTTATTCCACAGAGGATCAAGCAACCTATCTGTCACAGGACATTGAAGATGCCTTCCAGGACAAGAAACAAGTATTAGCAGTGTGGATCGACCTTCGAAAGGCCTTTGACAAAGTCTGGAAAGACGGACTACTCAGGAAGCTGCGAGACAACAAAGTGACTGGTAGCATGTACAAGTGGACCAAGAGCCTTCTACACAACAGAAGAGCAAGAGTCCAGCTGGATGGATGTCACAGCAAGAAGGTACTGCTGAGACACGGTGTGCCACAGGGAGGAGTAATATCACCCACCTTATTCCTGATCTTCATAAATGATCTAGTTCAAGAACTACCCTGCGGAATACGTACAGCTCTATATGCAGATGACCTAGTTATGTGGTGTACGGAAGAACATGCCACAGTTGCCACAAGAAGACTACAAAGAGCCACTGACATCCTCTTAGCATGGACGAATAAGTGGTGTGTCACAGTCAACGAAGAGAAGTCGTCCACTACTCTTTTCACCCTGTCTCCAAAACAGACTGCTGGAGCCATCAAGCTCAATGGGACATCACTCAAGGAAGACAAAGCACCAACCTATCTAGGAGTCACATTCGACACCAGGCTCTCATGGAGGAATCACATCGAGAGGGCAGAGACAAAAGCTAGAAGAAAGCTAGCCATATTGAGGAAACTGAGCGGCACATCATGGGGAGCGACAGAAAGAATTCTCAAGAATGTGTATCAGCAAGGGATTCGCCCTCACCTCGAATATGGTTCAACAGCCTGGAGTTCAGCGTCCAACTCAGCCCTTCAGATGTTAAACAAAGTTCAGAACCAGGCTTTGCGCATCATCACAGGAGCAATGAAGTCAACACCCATTGTGGAGATGGAGAAGATCACCCAGATAGCAACACTTGCAGAACGAAGAGAAACCAGGGTGGCAATCCAGGCAGAGAAATTCAACAGCATAGAGAATCACCCAATGAAAGAGAAGCTAGGAGACCTGGCAAGGGGAAGGCTGAAACGTACGAGCTTTATTCACAAGGCAAAGCGAATAAGAAGACAGCTATCACACTTTCCCCAGATTGCCCACCCCCTGACATCTGTACCTGAACAGACCCCTTGGACGGAGGAGACAGAGACCCAAGTCCAGATACACACAGACGTTGATGGTGTCTTCAACAAGGGAGAACAAAGTGAAGTAGAAAGAAGAACTGCTGTACTCGGCCTACTTGATGACAAGTATCCAAGCGAATCATGGGTTCGAGTCTACACAGATGGCTCTGCTGAGAATGCTGTAACAAACGGAGGTGCCGGAGTGTATATAGAGTATCCAGACTCAACAAGAACGGCAATTAGCATGCCAACCGGAACCTTCTGCAATAATTATGGATCAGAAGCCAAAGCCCTCATGACAGCTGCCACAGAGCTTCAAGTAGAGGACAGCAACATCGTCTTCCTCACAGATGCAAGATCAGTCCTTGAGGCCCTTCAAGCTGGCAAGCTTAACGACCTGAAGAAATGTTTTACACAGCTTGGAAATAGAAGCAGGATAGTCCTACAGTGGATACCATCACATTGTGGAGTCCCAGGCAATGAGAAGGCAGACCAACTGGCCAAGGAGGGCTCCGGCCTGGAGCAGCCACAGTGCCTCCTAAACTACTATGAGAAGAAAAACCTCATCAAAAACGACAGACGGCAGCAAATAAACCAACAGGATAAATATCATCTCCTGAACAGAGAGGATCAAGTACTATTGTTCAGACTAAGAACTGGTCACAATAGGCTCCACCACCACATGTTCACCAAGTTCAAAATAGGAACATCTGCCATATGCGAGTGCAGCCAGTCTCCTCAAAACACGGAGCATATATTGCAGAACTGCACACTCCTCTCAGCACTGCGAGAAACATATTGGCCCCAACCCACCGACCTGAATATCAAACTCTATGGTGCTCTGCCAGAACTGCAGAAAACCGTAGATTTTATTAAAAGAACAAATCTGCAGATTTAGATTGGTGAACGAAAGAAGAAGAAGAAGAATTATCCTATAAACGGTCGCCGGGAAAGTTTATTCCATACCATGTAAAGAATCATAGTTCATACACAAGATTCGGTCATTGCCATTCCAGATAAGAAAGACAGCATTGAATAATATCAAATATCACATAGGGGCGGGCCTTTATTGCCTTTAATTACAGAGACAGTGAGAATGTACGCATACTGGATATTTTCAAGAGGTTTAAATTTGAAAAAATATAATAAAGACACTGCAGCTGAGACTTTATTAGTTATGATGCGCAACGATATCTCAGGCAAAATCTTACGCAAACCATTTTTAAAACATTTTCATCCAACCAGTCAGACTACAAGAACAGCAACGACGACACAGAAATCATTCATAACAACAAATACAACAAGAATACCGACATACAGAACGCCATCAACAAGAGCTCAAACAACATTATTTGCAATGGCGTTGTCACAAACGTTTACAGTTCCATTAATCAAGTTGCTGCACAGCACAGCGAGGTTACATCAAACTTGTTAATTAATATGATTACTAATTACTCTAATTTCAATGTAAACCGACACGAGACAAAACGGAGCTTTTACCCGAACTCGACATTCCCGTATGTCGGTGAATATGTTATAATTCATTCATGATGACAAAAAAAAAAAAAGCTGAAAAACAAATAAAATGCTAACAATTAATTGTCAGGAATATGAGTAAAAAGTTCCAGATTGTTTCATAAAATTACTCTACATAAAACATAAACTAGCATGACCTTCATTCATTCATCCAAGTTTTGAGTGGGCAAGGTTAAGGTTTTACATTTGACCCCCGGTCCCCATATAGACACATTTTATCTCTTACGTAAACGTCAGAACATTTTTTGGCACAAGCAGCCTGCAGAAATCCATCTCCGCCTCCCGGCTTCTTCTCTTACGAAAATTAAATTCATTTCAATAAAAAAAGCGGTGTTTTCAAAGCGATGAAAGAAACAAGTTCGTACGGCATGAGGAAGGGAAAAACCAAAACAAACTACATGTACCAGTAAATTTCATTCAGCAACCCTGTTTTTAAAACAATTTTATCCCCTTCTTTGAACGATAATTCAGCATCTATTTTCTCTAATAGATTTAATTTTTTACTGCCATGTTTTACCCCACCGCCAGTACAAAGCTTGCAGCATTGTTAACTAAATACAGTAAAACGCTATGTAGGCCTATTATTGTGAATTAGGTTTATAGCCACGGGGCAAATGCTGCTCACACCATACAAAAAAAAAAAAAGAATGCGCAGGGCTTTGATCTAGATAAAAAAAAAATGGCCCACCAATCAGTGGCTCAAATCTCGGTGTATTCTCAGAACACACGCTGAAACCAGGGAATCAACCCCCTCCCCCCACCCCCAAGCTTTTCTCACCTTTCGTTCTTCCTCAACTCGCGTACTCACTTTTCCGACGGAGTGATAGAGAAAATTGCCAGCGGCTACTATCAGATAATTCATTCAAGCGAAGAATAAAAAAAAAAAAAAACCCAACAAACTATCATAAAGATGACCTTGCCCACAGTTCCCGACAACAGCGACCTGGAATTTCATCTTAACAGAAGCAGATTGACCATACACGAATGCAGCCACAGGTGTTGGGGCTGATTTATAAGCATTAACTGTACTCATACGGATATTGCAGTTTGGTTTTCATTCAGGGCTGGATTAACCATTAAGCAAAATAAGCATGTGCTTAGGGCATCCGGGGAAGGGAGAAAGAAGTTTTTTATCGCAGGATTTACCAGCTGCACCAGGGTCCACAAAAAGGGCCCCCATTATAAATTTTAATGAGAACAGTTCAAGTACATGTATTTGGTGGCGTAGAAGACTCGCTTTATTTGTGTATATATTTTAAATGTATCAGAAAATTGCCCTTTACATTTTGAATTACATGTCATTGTACAGTATATGGCGGCACCCAGAGTGCTTAGGGCCTGTAAAGGTCTGAATCCGGCCCTGTTTTCATTACATAGTATACATCTTTCGAATTTTAACTGGCCCTGTGTATACCCTTCCCCCCCCCCCCCCTCCGGCCGCAGACAACAACAACACAATAACAACAACTACTACTACAATAAAAACAACTGTTATCATTACAACAACAACAACTACAACTACCACTACTAGACTACAAAACAACCACTTACTATAACAACAACAACTACCACTAATATCATTATTACTACTACCACCGCGACAACGAAAACAAACACTAACACAAAGACCCTACAATTCTTGTAACTTGTTGACAGTCTGTCATCTCCTATGTTTTATTCAGTACAGACACACACAAACAGAGATCCCTCATTTCACGGTCTCTCTCCCCACCGCGTGATTTTTTTCCCGTACGAGCTTTAGCAAATTCAGGAGCGGAGCAGCAACGGACCCCCAAACACAGGTCATCCGCTAAGGGATTTCTCAACCTATCGAACACTGCCATGGGTGCTGCAATCTCTGGACTAGGTGCCTGATATGACTGAACATCACCGAAAATCCCTGGGATGTGTCGGAGCTGTCCTGTGTTTGGAGATGTATTGCTGCCCCGCTCCTGAATTTGCTAAAGCTCGTACGGAAAAAAAAAATCACGCCTCCTGGCCAAGTGTTTAAAAACCACAACTGAATCTCTCAGCTCACCAACTAATCCAACTATTCAAGCTTTCTGATTTAAATTCCGACTGCAATTACAAGGCCAAGCGCCAGGCAAAAAAGTAGACACAGACATCGATCGTATGCGACTGATGTGATGCATCGTATGCAGTGGTCATTGTGTGATTTTATCATCGAGGTGGCTTTACTTTCTTCTAGAGCTTTTCACGCACAACCCAGGTAAATTCACCAGTTTTCAACAAGAAGAGATCAGTTCAGCGATAACTCTTTGAGATATCTTAATTTTAACGTTCTTCTCCCCTGCCATTTCCTCAACAAACCGCGACCTCAGTTCTTGATTGTTCAATCTCCATTTTCTGAAAAAACTGGAGATCTTTTAGTACGTAGGAAAGGTATAACAAGTGCGCACTTCGACATTTGCGTCGTGGCACTTATCAAGCTGTTTCACTGTTCCGATTTACTCAAACTCCTTATCATGATACTAAGCGTTTAACATCGAATTTCTCAGTTGTGCAAAAAGGAGTTGGAACAAACACGAACTAAGGTCGGGAAACAACAGCAACAACACAAAAGTAGCAACAAACAAAAATATCGACAAGGACAAATGCAACAACCAACGTTATCATGCCTAGATCTAGAGCAAGTTCAGCGTTCCCATCCTGTCATCAGTCGAAATGGAACGCTTCTGTGGTAAACATAGCCCTGTTTCATGATGCTTTCTTCCTAAAGATTTCTGCTTTTCTGTTGGTAAGATAAAAAAGTTTACATAATGCTATCGCATTTAGAAACGTTATCATGAAGCGTAATCGCAGCTGTGTCTTGTGGATGAAACCGGCAAGGTAAAGCTCTGCAAAACCTTTGCAAATTTTCTTCTAAAATACATCCATTAGCCGGTATCTTAAACTGAGTCGTTCTTTGAAACGCATAATTTTGTTTTGTTCCATTTTTGTCCGCGCTTTGGAATTATATCAGGCAGATTGTGATACATGCAATGTATCTTTTGAGGTCGTGTGCCCTGTTTTTGTGCCAGATTTATATAGCTCATTTGTCGGGGCGGTAGCGCAAGGCAGTCTCATAATCATAATATTGATCATAATAAATATTTCAAGGATATTGGTATCCACTGCAAGTTTTATTCCCGTCTTTCTGGGCCGAGGAAAGAAGAGGGTGTATCTACACAGAGGAAGATGATAATACTTTTTCATCCCACCATTTTTCCAATTCTGACGAGAGACAAAAGTTTTGTTACAGTTATTACAATAATAACATAATAATAATAATAATAATAATAACAATAATAATAATAAAAGCACGGTCCAGATGCTCCAGGAAGTCTTTCTTAGTTTCTTTTGCACAACTCATTTATTTTGAAGGGTGGGGAGTGCGTGCGTTGGTTTTACGTTATAATGTCTATTGGGGCCAAAGGTGTATGGGTTGATTTTACGAAATTTATTTACGTTACAGCTGTAATTACTTTGAGGGGTGAGGGTGGCTGGGTTGATTGGACGTTATTTATTCATTTATATTTATTAATTTTGTTAGTATTATCTATTTATTTATTTATATAATATATTTCTTTATTATACTATTTATTTACATGTATTTATTTTAAGGAGTGAGTGACCCCAGGTTGATTTCACGTTATTTCTATATTTTGAGGGGTAAAGGTGCCTGGGTTGATTTTACTTTCCTTTTCAGCACGATGAGTCTAGGCTATACTATAGGAGGTTTGGAACCCGCCACATCTCCCGCGAGTGTATACCTTGTAAAAGTCAGTGAGCACTTATTTCAGGCTGGACTGGACCCCTCCTACTATACACAGAACAAATTCATGCCAAAAAAAAAAAAGTAATATGTATAATAATAAAAACTAAATAAATAAATTGAGGCTTTTTAGGTATTTAGAACATCTTTAATAGACCAAGGAATTACTCCTAAATCATCCAACATCCACCGCTACTCAAAATGCTCAGGCACAGTTGACAAGACTCACAGTAAACGATTTTCAGTGTGTTCTGCCACTGCCATTCACACACAAATCCTCTATTTCTCTCCCACACAAAACACAAACTTTATATCCTTACAGCTTGCAGGATGATAAATAAGTTTGAAACAACTTACAAATGTGCATGGTGGTGGAATGGCATATAATGATATATCATAAACATTTTCTACCTTTTTCTTTTCACCACAACAATCAAACCAACAAGGACAACTGACAAACACACACCAGTAATAAGTTAAAAACAAAACTAAATTAAAAACAGAATTACTTCAACACCCATAATGCACCTAACTAGATTCTAAGCATATTGAATAAAAGTGAAAAGTTCAAATACGAAATAAATAAATGGAAATCTGTCACATACATGTGATATTGTTCAAAAGTTAAACATTTCCCCACCACCTTCACCTTTATGTTTAAACAACTAGCAAACAAGCAAGGTCAGATAAAAGAAAATGCTTTCCCCATTATACACCAGAAATATTAAATAACTTTGGTGGAAATTTCAGACAACCCAGCAGGCAGCCCAGAAGAGGTTCGCTACACGAGTGTGAGTCCCAGCATCCAAGTTGTTCTACACTTGAACTGCCCAATAGTCAAAACTGGCATTAAATAAACCACATTCTCTCCATAATAAGAGTGCAGGATTCAGTTAATGAACTGGCGGTCTCGGTGTTGAACTGTTGGCTTCGATTTCGTATTGCTGTCCAGTCAATGCTACGGCTGGACTGACAGGGCGGAATTGCCTGGGGCGACCATGATGTCATGAAAATTAATGTGCAGACAACTCAGAGCCTTTAAAATAACAATATATATATATCTTCCCGCGTATATTGCCAACAACTGGCAAAAAAATTCATATTTTCAAAGTGAAGTTAAAAAATACAAACAAAAAAAAAAACGACAAAAGTTTGAGGCATCATATCTAACACTGCTGCTGCTCCGTTCCGCGTAAACTGTGGTGAAGAAAAAAAAAGAGCTCTGGGCAACCAACTATTATTAAAGTCCGGTACCTCAAAGGCAACATTAGCCTGCACATTCTTTTGGGCGCATGTACCAATCAAGCACTCTTTGTTCCCAATAAAGAAAAAAAATAAAAGAAGAATTATCCATTAATTTTGTTAATCTCTGGGTCAGTAAATTATGTAAATAAATCAGTAAACAATGATTTCACAATGTTTCAACACAGCAAAGAAAACACGTGCATCAAAACATTTACGGACCAAACACGTAATTATTCCACGAGTGTGGCCACACCACTCAATCGAACAAACACACGCCAAACTCACACCTATTAAATCAACGAATTCATTAAACAGACTCTGCATACATTATTCTTCCTGCTCTCCACACTGAGCAGTGCAACTGAGGTACAGGTCGTCAGATCCTCATATCATGGAGCAGACACATAAATTAACTCATGCAGATTCGCCCGTCCAAGTGTTCCGTAAAATGTCCATGAAATACACTGGCCATTTGTAGTCCTAGCATAAAATCTCCACCAACTCATTCTAAGCGTTACAAAATTAATGAAGGTGACAAATGCACAGCTACTTTTTCACGGACAAACCTCATCAACGTATCAGTTTACGTTCGCTTTCTTCAATGGCACATAGTGTAAATCTGCTAGGGTCAATGTGATTCAAGACTGAAATCAGTACAAGTTATATAATTTAAATAATCTATTTGTGTCTTTACGTCCAACTTCCTATCAAAAGATGTATATACCATGTATGCCAGTTCTGTTTCTCATACATGTCTTGTTACAGCAAAAAATAAATACTGTTACTAAATGAATCCTCTATGGTTAGTATTATCAAATATCAGCTCAAAACAGGAAGAAGTGTTGCCTTCATTATAGAAATTTCCATGCATTATTATGCCCTGTTTGAATTTATATACTGAATAAATAAACAAAATCTGGCGCAATTTCGCACTTGCAGTATATTGTCAAGATAAGGCTGTTTATAGGCCCAAGTCTACATGTTTGTGAGCAATGAATGATAATTATGCTGTATGTATTTGTTTGTTTGTATGTACTACTTTACGTATATTGTTTCGTGCAAATGTTGTGTAGAGTATCAGAATAGGACGTGTTCTTGTGTGAATGTACTGGAAGTGTTTGTGTATGTTTGTGGGCGTGTTGGTGAGTCCTGCTAACGTCCGCCGCCTCCCCCGCCTTGCGCTTGCTGGTCTGCTGAGGACATGATGACCATCATGATGACCACTGGCACAATGTACATCCACTGTGAAAATAAAAAATAGAAAAAAAACCAAGTTAATTAAAATATACAAATTTAACCCCCCCCCCCCCCCCCTGGTGCATTATTCTGATTAAAATTCTTGCAACAGGTACACTGCCCGGTCCGCGATGTGAATGGAAGATAAACCCGAGACTCAGGATATCGAGACGGACCAATTCATCATTTTCCGTCCGCCGGCTTGAGCGCGTACCATCCATATCAACAATGCAACAATTCGCGCCACACCCCTTTCATAATTGAACGCAAAAGACAAGCACCACAGAGCTCTGTGAGTAGTACTCACCGTGTTTATACGCGCACAAGCTGTGGACATATAGTGAAAGAAGGAATGGTCCGTCTTGGTGTTCTGTGTCTCGGGATAAACCTTAAAGACATTGCAAATCTACCCCAAAAAATGTTGTCATCCCCCCCCCCTTCCCAATCTCTCCTTTTCCAAAAATTACCGATGACCAGGGGGAAGGGGGGAAACGACAGCAGCAAATGAAGCAAACGCCAGCGCTACATCAACAACCGAATAGTTGAACACGTTCAAGAATAAACAAAATCATAAAACGGACACAAACACACGCAAATGCATACACATATTATACCAACATACATACGTGTACAAAGCTCGAGTAGATGCCACTGTAATAAAAAATCCCCGGTTTCAATGGCATCTCTCATAAAATCAATAGACTAGTAGACATGTAATCATTATAAACAGGCTTTTTTCTCAAAGCAGGAAGCGTCAGAGAGCCAAGAGAGAATCAAAGATACAATAATGGAAAAAGCAGGAAAAGTTGAAATAGCAGCATTAATAACAAAAAAAATATTTCCGGCGAGATTTGGGTGCAAAGCAAAAATAAGACAATCAAATATATTCTGACCCGAGGTGCAGAATCAAATCAGAAATGATCTGAACGACGAGGAAAACAGAAAATTTGACTCGTATACATGTATATAAAACTTGTGCTGGCAACTGAGAGGGTGGGTACAAAACTAGGCCATGTTTCAGAGTGCTAGACAATGTGTGGGAATCTGTTCGGAAATGACCACATATGATAAGCCACTATGGCCTAACAACATTGGACTTAAAGGCAAATAGCGACATCAAGAAAGATGACTACTATGTCAGCAACAACTATGACATAAATGACAACCATGCTAAAAACAACAACAACAACAACAGCAACAACAAAACACACACGCCAGCATCGATGACGACAACAACAACAACAACAACACTGACAATAATAACAACATCGCTGACGACAACGACATTATTAGAACAACAACAAATGATAACACCAACAGCATCAACACTGACGACGACAACAACAACAACATCAACTGAGATTACAACAACAAAAATGACCACATCAGCAACAACGGCATCGGCGCTACCGCAATATAATTTATCATCACGCCATCTAGAGGTATAGCCTACTGTTTACTCGAAAAGTGGTTACCAGCGTAAAAACTAACACTTGCATATGTATTATAAATAAACTTCAGCGTGATCCTTCAGCTGTTTTCATTCGCCATTCCCACCTCGCCCCATTTCCGTTTAACCAAAGCAGTTGGCGCACATCTCTCACCACTCACATCTTAGAAACGCTGACTCAGCAAAAGAGCTGAATAGAAACTATGCATATTCTTGCATTTGAAG